>JAVJHS010000434.1:0-36348 GCA_032873175.1 Leptopilina drosophilae | reverse complement strand
TCAAAAAGTAATAAAATTCTTCGCAAAAAATCAAAAAATTTTACAAAAATCTATAATTAAAATAACACAAAAATAACACCAACAAAAATATCAATATTTTCAACAAAAAAATAATAAACAAAAAAAAATTCACTATCCAAACCAAAAAAAATTCTCTATAAAATTTTCCAAAAGAAATCAAATTACAAAATCCCCAATATACAAAATTATAAAAACCCCACAATTCATAAAAATAAATACAAAATAAACAAAAAATTTAAACAAATAAAAAAAAAACAAATCCCCCACAACAACAAACCCATAACAATTTCAAAAAAACAACAATTTTAAAACCATTCCCCCAAAAAAAATAATTATTCACAAAAAATTAAAACAAAAAATTAAATTTTAATAACCTACAATTCACCACACCAAAAAAACAAATTAAAACCAAAATAAACACAAATAACCTCAATCAAAAACAAAACCCCCTCAAAAACCTCCCCCCCCAAAACCCCCCCCCACAACACCAAAAAAAAAAAACCCACTCAAAAAACACAAACAACCAAAAACCCAAAAAAAAAAAACAACACAAAAAACAAAAACCAACAACAAAAAAAAAAAAAAAAAATAAAAAAAAAAAAAACAAAAAAAAAACCCCCCACCCCCAAAAAAAACAAAAAACCCCCCAACATAAGAACCCCAACACCCCCAAAAAAAAAGAAAAAAAAAAAAAAATAAAAATAAACAAAAAAAAAAACCCCTACAACCACAAAAACAAAAACCCAACAAAATAAAACACCAACAAAACACAAAACAAAACACAAAAAATAACCAAACCTACCCAAAAAAAACAACCAAAAAAAACAACACAAAACACACAAACAAAACAAAAACAAAAAGAAAAAAAAAAAAATCCCTCAAAAAACAAAAACCCCCCACCACACCCCCAACAACAAAACAAAACAAAATCCACACACTGCCCAAAACTACCCCAACCTGACCAACAAACCAACAACACAAAAAAACCACAAACACACCACAACCAAAACAAAACTCAAAACAACAACACACAAAAACCACACACAAATACAAACACACTCAAAAACAACCAAAAAAACCCACCCCCCCATCACCCCACAACCAAACGAACACCAAACAACACCCCCCACAAAACCCACACAAATACCTAAACAAAAAACACAAAAACCAAACAACACACACCCAAAACCACCAACTACACAAACAACACCAACCAAACACCCACACACCAACCCACACACAACACAAAAAACAAACCAAAACCTACAACCAAAACCCAAACAAACACCACACACAACACCACCAACCCCAAAACCCACACCCCACAAAACCCAAAAAACACACCCAAAAACAAACACAACAACCAAAAACAACACAACAAACCCAACCCACACAAACAAAACAACAACACTCAACAAAAAAAAAACCCCAACAAAACCAATAACACCACCAAACAAAACCCTCAACCAAACCAAACCTCCCCACCAACCCACACCCCACCAAACCAACACAACCACAAACACAAAACAAAAACCAAAACACCCCCTCCCACCCCCACACCAACACCCCAACCACACCCCCAAAAAAAACCCCACAACAACACAACCAAACACAACAAACCCCAACCCAACCCAACCAAACCCACCAACCCACCCCACACCCACCAACCACCCAACAACAAACACATTCCCCAAAACAACCACACCAAAACCTAACCCCACAACCCAAACTCACACAAAACAAACACACAAAAAAACAAACCCCCCACACCCACCCTACACAACCACACCAAAAGAACAACACCCACAAAAACAAACAACAAACCAACCCACTGCACAACAAAAAACACCCAAACCACAAACAAAAAACAAAACAAAACCAAAACAACACCCACAACCAAAATAACAAAAAAAACACAAACACACACAACACACAAACAAACACAACCCCCCCACCCCCAACCACAACCCAACACAAACCACAAACCCCCACAACCCCCCACCCAAAAAAACTCCCCCCAAAAAACAACACCCCCAAAAAAAAAAAAACCCAACAAACAAACAAACCAACACCACCAACAACCAAAACTCAACCCAACAAAAACAACACACAACACAAACAAACACAAAAAACACACCACAAAAAAAAACAAAACCCCTACCCCCCACACAAACCAAACCAAAACACCAATTAAAAAACACACCACAAAAAATCCACACCAACTAAAAAAACAACAAAACAACCCCAACAACAAAACAATCACCACAAACAAACCACAAATAAAACTTCAATCCACACCCCCCAACACCAACCAACTCCCCCCCACCCACCAAAACAAACAAAAACCAACCACAAAAAAACAAACCACCTCCACCAAAACAAAAAACACAAAACACAAACCCCCCTAACCCACCACACCCCCCCACCCCAACACAACCCCCAACCCACCCCCCAACCCAAACCAACCATAACCACCACACCCCACCAAACACCAAAAAAAAACCCAACCTCCCAAACCCAACCCCCACCACACACCCCCACACAACACACCAAACACAAACCATCTATACCCACTAAATAAAAAACAAAAATTCCAACCCCAAACCCAAACCCCCAACAACAAAACCCTCACCCCACCACCACACCCCCCCCCCCCAAACCCCAACCCCCACCAAAACAAAACACCCACCCAAAAACACCCAACCAAAAAAAAAAACAAAAAAACACAAAAACCCCCCCCCCCCAAACCTCACAATCCACCCACCCACCCCCACACCACCACCCCCCAACACAAACAACAACCACCCAAACCACACCCACCCCAAACCCACATAACTCCACCCCAACAAAACAACCCCCCCACACCCACCCCCCCCCACCCCACACCACACCAACCCTCACCCCCACCACACCACCCCACCCCCCCACTCCAACCACCATACCCACCCACCCCCAACACACCCCAAATCCCAAAAAACAAACACCCACCCACCCCCACACTCACACACCCCCCCACCTCTAACCCACCACCCCAACCCACCCACACCACCACCCCCAACCCCCACCCCACACCACAACACACAACCCCCCAACCAACAACTCACCCCAAAACCCAACACCCAACCACCACACCCCAACCCACCCCAACACCCACACCCCCCAACAAACACACCCAATCCACCCACAACACCAACATCCACAAACCATACACAACCCCCCCCAAACAAACACCTCCCACCCTAAACCCACCCCACAACACCACAAAAAACCATCAACCAAAAAACACCACACACAACAACCCAAATTAACCACCCACATCACCAAACCACAACAACCACACAACAACACACAAAACACCACACAAAACACACCCCACCAACCCAACACATCACCCAACCCCACACCCACCAACCCAACACAACCCCCCAACAACCACAACACACCACCCAAACCAAACATAAACCACTCAAACACAACAAACAAAACAAACACACCAACCACACACCAAACAAAACAACAACCACACAAAATACCCCACCCCCCACCAACCATACATAAACCAAACCCCAAAACCTATCACCCCCCCACAACATAACTTCAACCACCCTTCTAAATACACACACCACAAATCCCACACACACCCAATCACCCCCCCACTATCACAACCATCAAACATCCTATTACAAATACTACAACACCCCAACCCTAAATACCACAAACCACCAACCCAACAACAAAACCACCACACACACATCACCCACCAAACCACCCACCCCCCCACACAACAACAAACCAACCCAACCCACCCAACTCAACCCCCACCCCCCCAAACCCTACAACCACACCCCCACCCCACCCCCCCCCACCCCCCCACCCCCCCCCCCAAAAACCCACCAACCCCACAACCCACCCCACACCAACACAACAACCCAACCCCAACCCAACCACCACAACACAAACCCCCACCACCCCACCCCACACACACCCCACCAACCCCCCCCCCCCCACACCCACAAAACACCCCCCCCACCCCCCCCACACAACCCCACCACACCACTCACCCCCCCACCCCCACACCCCACATCCCACCCCCCCCCCCACCCCCCCCACACCCACAAACACCAACACCCACCACACCACCCTCCCCCTAAACACACACCCCCACCCCAAACAACCCACAAACAAAACACTCACACCCCCCACAACACCCCAACACCACACTCCCCCACCCAACACCCCCAACCAACCCTCACCCCCACAACACACCCACCCCCCCAAAACCACCCAAACCCCCACACTCAAAAAACCCCCCAACAACCACCCCAAACATCCACACCCCAAAACCACCCCAACCACACCACCCAACCACAACACACCCCACACACCACAAACCCCCCCTACCCCAACCAACAACAAACCCCCCCCAACCCAACACCCCCCACCCAACCCCCAACACACAAACAAAACCAACCAAAAACACACACCACAAAACTAACAACCAAATCAACAACACCACACCACCCACAACACCCACCACCACCCACAAACCAAAAAACACAACCACCCCCCACCCCCAACCCAATCCCACACCCAACACCCATCACAACACCCAACCCCCCCCAAACCTCAGCAAAACCCAACCTACAACACCAACCCCTCCCACCCACCCCCATAACTCCACCACCACCCCCCCAACAACAACACCCATATACCCAAAACAACCAAACAACAACCAAACCAAACAACAACACAAACAAAACCAACAACCACCCACCCAAAACCCTCCCCTCCCAAACCCCACACACCCCAAACACAAAACCCCAACTACCACACACCTCACCAACCCACCCACCCACAAAAACACAATTACAATCAAACCCCCACCCACCCCCACCACCAATCCAACAAAAACAAAACCCCCCCCACAAACACCATCCCACACCAAAAAAACCCACACCTCCAAACCCCCTTAAACCAAACAAACCACACCACCAAACTATACAAAATCAACATACATCCCACACATAAAACACTACAACCTTACACCCCACAAAAACCAAATACCTCACCCACCCCCCAACCACCCCCCCAAAACACCATAAACTCAAAACAACCCACCACCAACCCAACACAACCAACCACCAACCACACCACATCCTCAACCCAAAAACCCCACAAACCAAAACCCCCTAAACAAACACCACAATAACAAACATCACCTAACCACCTACCACACCCCAAACAAAAACTAAAATCACACCCCCCCCCACAACCAACCCACCCAACCCCACACAACCCCTCCCACACACCCACACCCACCCCCAAAACCACAACCCCCCCACACCCAACACCAAAAAACCCCAAAACAACCACCTCCCCACCCCCCCACCCAACCCCCCAACCCCAACAACCCAAAACCCAACAAACAAAACCCACCAACACAACCACCACCACCCCCACCCACAAACAACCCCCAAACCACCCCCAAAAAACCCCCCAAACTCCACAACATCACAAACCAACAACCACCACCCACACCACCCCCCAACACACACCCCCACACCCCCACCCAAACCACACCACCAAACCCACCATATAACCCAACACACCCCCACACCCCCACACCACCAAAAAACCCCCCCACCAACAACCAAACCCACACCACCCCAACCCCCAACACCAACAAACCTCTAAAACCCCCACAACCCACCCCCCCCCCAACCACCACACCCAACAACCCACCACCACCTAAAACTCATAACCCTACACCAACAACCCCCCACACACCAAAACCCCCACAACCCCCCCACCCCAAAAAACCCCACACACACAACCCCAACACACCAGAACCCAAACCACACACCCCCAACCCCCACACACCCCCCCATCTACACAACCCCACACAACACACCTCCATAAACCACCAACCACACCCCCCCCCCCCCCCCCAAACCCCACCCACCCCCACCAACCCCAAACACAAACCACCTCCATATCACAACAAAATACACAAAACCCCCCCACATTACCAAACACACTTAACACACCACCCCAATCACAAAAACCCAACTACAACTAACACCCACAAACACACCCACCCAACCATCAATTCCAACAACAAAACACCAAACAAACACCAACCCCCCACACCCCCAACCTACCCCAAACCCTCAAACAAAAACAACACACCACCCTCTCCTAACCAAAACACCACATCACACCCAAATACCACCCCCCAACACTAAACCTAAACCCAAAAACAAATCACCCCACCAAACCACACCACCAAAACAAAAAACCCCCACCACCAAAAAACCCCCACCTCCAACCCACAAAACATAAAACCCCCAACCCCACCACACCAACAACCCAACACCCCATCCCACACAAAACCAACACCCCACACAAACCAAACCCCACCAATCCCCCTACCACACACAACCCACACCCAACATAACACAATCACCTCACCAAACAACCACCAACCCCACACACCCCCCCCCCCCCCCCATACCACACCCCCAAAAAAACCACCAACCCCCCAACAAACCAAACACACACACACCAACACCAAACCCCAACCCCCAACCACCACCACCCCCCCAAACCCTCACACCACAACAACCACCCCCCACCACACAAACACCCAAACCCCATACCCCCCCAACCAACACCCCCCACACCCCACCACCACACAACCAAACACAACCCACCAACACACACACCCCCCCAAACACCACCCCCAACACCCAAAACACAAAAAAAAACCAAAACACAAACCCAAACATACAATACCACCAAAAACAACACAAAAAACCACCCCCAAACACCCCCCAACCCCCCCCACACACCCAACAAACCCCCCCCACATAAAAAACAAACCAACCACCACCACCCAATAACAACCCATCCACACCACAAACTACAACCACACCCAAACACACCAACCACCAAACAATACAAAACCAAATCCACAAATCTCCACCCCACAAACAATCCTCCCCCAACAAAACACCCCAACACCACCCCTCCACAACCAAACCACAACCACCACCCCCCCCCACACACACATCCCAACCCACAAAACTAAACTCCAAACCCCAAACCAAAATCACAACCCCACCCCCCCCACACACCACCCAACACCACACCCACAAATACCCCCTACCCCCCAAAAACACTCCCAAACATAACCACAACACACCCAACCCCCAAATAAACCCCCCAACCCCCCCCAACAAACAAACAACCACCCAAACCACCCCAAAAACACCCAACCAACCCAATCCCAAACCACACAATCCCCCAACACACCACCCCCACAAAAACCCTCACCAAAAAAACCCACCAATCCCCACACACAACCCCCTACCAACCAAACAACCCCACCCCAACCACCCCCCCAAAATAAATAAACAATCCTCTAACCCAACACACCCACAAAAACAACAAAACCCACACAACCCAAAACCCAACAACACCACCCACCCACCCTCCCAAACCCACAAATAACCACAAAACAAACATCAACCCACAAAACACACTCAACCAAACCAAAAACCCAACCCCACCAACCCACCACCCCACCCCCCCAACTTACGCACACAAAAACCATACAATACCCCCCACAACACTCTCCACACACTCTCCATCCCCCACACCCAAAACCCCCACAACCCCCCACCAACCAACCCACACAACCCCCACAAATATCCCCAACAACCCAAAAAAAAAAAATCCATCCCACCCCTAATAAACCCTTACCCACCAAACACCCCCACACAACAACACACCAAACCCATTATCAACAACCACCCCAACCAAAAAACCCTGTTTCTCCCCTAAAACCAACAAACCCCCCCAAAAACCCCCAATACCAATTAATCCACTTAAAAACTCTTAAATATAGGTTTTGTTATCCTTTACAACAACTCAACATAAACACCCCAAAACACCAAAACCTAAAACACCAAACAACAACCATTAATTTAAAACTTTAATCAACAACACAAACCACCAAACACCCCCCCACACCAACCAACAACCCAAACCCACCAAACCCCAAACAAAACAAAAAATAAACAAAAACCACACAACCACAACCACCCACAAACAAACCAAAACCCCCCCCACCAAACCCCACACACCCAATACCCCAAACCCAACAAACACCAAAACCACTCCCCACCCCACCCAATACCCCACACACCCCACCCCACCCACCAACACCACACAAACCAAATAACCCAACCAACCCCACCACCCACCAACCCCCCCACAAACCCCCCCAAACAACTAAATCCCACAACCCCCCACACCACACCCCCAACAACATCAACCACAACCAACCCACACCACACAAAACCCACACAAACACACAACCCACCCCAAACAAAAAACCCAAATCACAAACCCCCACCCAACCACCCACAACCCCCCAAATACCAATACACTCACCCAACACCCCCCACACACCAAACCCCCACACAACACACCCCACCCCAACCCCCTATCAACCCCCCACCCCCTCCCAACACCCCCCAACACACCAAACAACACCACAAACTAAACCTATACCCCAACCCTATAAATAACCCACCCACCAAACCCACCCACCACCCCAACACAAAAAAACCTCCCCACCCCCCCACCACAACCCAAACAACCCAACACAAACAACCAACCACTACACCCCAACCCAAAAACAAACACACACAAAACACCAAAAACCACCCCCACCACAAAACACCCCACCCAACCCCACAAACACCAACACCACCAACAACACCAACAACACCCACACCCCCCACACCCCCCAACCCCAAAGCTCACCACCACTACACCCCCACCACACAAATCAACAACACAACACCCACAAACACCAACCTAAAAAACCCTACTACACCACACAACACCACCCAAAACAAACCCCCTTAAACCACCACCCCACAACCCACCCCCACCCCCCCCCCACATAACAATCCCCCCACCAAAACAAAAAACCCCAACTCCACATAAAAACACCCCCCCAACCCAACTCAACCCCACAACCCAACAACCCCCACCCCCCAACCACCCCCCCACAAAACCACACACAACCACACCCAAAATACCCACCCAACACCCACAACCAAACCTTTCTAACCATCAAAAACAAAACAACACAAAAACCAATCACCCCAACAAAAAAATAACCCCACCCACCCCTAACACCCCAAACACCAATCACAACACACCACAACATCCAATAATTCCTAAAAACAAAAAAATCACCCCAATCACCACCACCCAAATACAACACACACACAAAACTTATATACACATCACAACCAAACTTCACACCCACACCCAATAAAACTACCTCACACCATAAACATCCTACACATCCCCCCCATTCCAAAATTAACAAAAACACACTTCTAACAACCACAACTACAACATTAACCAAAAACCCCCCTATAACCACAAACACACCCCAAAAAACAACACAACCACATACAATACCCCCACCTTACACATACATCCTCAATCCATAACTACCCCCCAAAACCCCTAACAACCACAAACATACCCATACCCAATCCATAAACCCCAACCAACTACACAATCCAACCAAACAACCACCCCAAACACACCAACCAAAACCCTCAAACACTAAATACATAAACAAACCCCTAAAAACACACCAACCCAACTCAAAAACAAAACCCCAAACAAACCATCCCCCCTCAAACCCAAACCTCCACCACCACAACAAACAATCACCCACCCCCCAACCAAAACCTCTCCCCCACTCCCATCCACCCCACCCACCAAACCAATAAAACCCCACCACCCCAAAAAAACCTCCCAACCCAACAAAAAAACCTAAATACACAAAAACCTATAAATCCATAAACTAACCCACCCTACCCCCCCACCCCCTTTCACTACCCCCCCCCCAAACCCCCCCACCACAATACCCACCAAACCAACACCCCAATCCCCCAACCAACAAACCATTTCTCCCCCCACACCCCAACAATCCCAAATCACCCCCACATCACCCCACAAACTATCCAACCATCACACCCACCAAACTATAACACTAAACTCAATACACAACACACACCAACCCCAAAAACACACATCCCCCAATCCCCAAAACCCTATCCCAACTCCCATCACCCCCCCCAACCAATCAAACCCCCACCACCCCAAAAACACATCACAACCACCAAAACACACAACACACTAAAAACTATAATATAAAATCACCCACCAACCCAACCCCTCTTCCAACCCAAACCCCCCACCAAAAATACCCCACCCCAAACCACACAAATTCTCCAAAAAAACCCACAATCATTCTCCCACAACCCATCATCACCCTCTACCCCACAAAACTATCCACACCCCACCAAAAAACAACCAATATCCATAACTCTACAATACCCACAACAAACACACCCTAACAACAAAAAACCCACCCTCATAACTAATAATAATCTCTCTCCAAACACATCCCACCACAAACCCACACTAACCCCCAACCTTCCCCCCCCCCAACAAACCAACCCACCCCACAAAACCACAACCCCCAACAAAACATACCCCCCCAACACCCACAAAAAAACACCACCAACCCAACCAACCTACCCCATCCCAACCAACTCAAAACCCCACCTCAAATAAACCCAATACCAACCCCTAAAAATCTCAAAAACCCCCCCACCAAAACCAACCCCCCTCCCCCCCCCCCCTACCCCCAACACACTCCATCCCCCCACCATCCAAACATCACCCCCCAAACAACAAAAAAACCCATCCGCAACCCAAAAATACAACCCCAAAACCAACACCCATAAAAACACCCCAACCCCAAATAACCTACACACCCACCACAAACACCATCACACACCAAACCATTCCCCCAATCAAACCAACCCCACCCACCCCAACCAAAACTAAAAACACCACCCCACCCACAAAAACCAACCCACCAACAAATATCCCCCCCCCTCCACAACCCACCAATCCACAACCCCCCCCCCCAAATTAAACCCAAATACACAACTCCCCCAAATCTAAAACCCCCCCCCCCTCCCCAACCCCCCCCCAACAACCTTAACCCCCAACACCTCCCCCCAACCCCCCACCAATCCAAACATCACCCCCAATAACAACAAAAAAACCCCCCAACCAACCAAATACAACCCCCAAACACCAAACCACTCCCAAACCAATAATAAACCCACACCCCACCAAAAAACACCACTACACCACCCCCCCATTCCAACCCCCACACACAAACCAAACCCCCCACCCAACCAAACCTAACCCAAACAACCCAACCACACCAAAACACAAACCTACCCCACCAAACACCAACACAACCCACCCCCCCCCCAACAAAACCACACACCAACAACCACACACAACAACACAACCCCAAACCACACCAACACCCCCCCCAACCACAAAAACAAACCCCCCCAAACAACCCACACCCACCACCAAACCCACACCACCACAACAACCCCCCAACCCACCCAAACCACCACCAAACATCCACCCCCAAATCCCCCCATACAAAAAACACACCCCACACCCCAACACCCCCACCACCAAACTCCCCCCAACACCCCCATCCCAAAAACCCCTACCAAAAAACCCCCCACACCAACCACCCCCACAACACCCCACCCACCCCCCCAACACCCACCACCAAAACAAATAACCACAAACAACCACCCCCACACCACCACCCCACCAAAACCCAACAAATCACCACACCCACCAAAACCCACCCCCCACCCCATCACAAACCCAACCAAACCACCACAACCACCCTATCCCAAACACACCCACAAACCCCCACAACCCCACCCCCACACCCACCCCACCACAACAAACAACCCAACCCACAACATTAAAACCACCCATAATTACACCCACATTAACCACACCCAACACCCCTTTACACTCACCCACCCCCCAAAAACACCCACCAAACCACCAACAACTCCCCCCATAACCCCCACAAATAAACCCACCACACAACCAACACCAAAAAACCCCAAAAACTACTTCTCTAAATCTATCCCACCCCACTCTTTCTTCCAACCACAACCAACATCACCAACACACCACAAATACCCACCCCCCCCAACCCCCATACCAAACCCCCCACAAACACAACCCCAATACTTACACCACCAACCACCCACCACAACCACCCCCCAATCACACACCAACCCCATTCCCCACTCAAACACAACCCAACCCAAACCCCCACACACCCCCAAAAACCACCCAACACCACACAAACACCACACACACCACCAACCTACCAAACCAACCCAACACCCCCCCCACCCACAAACAACCCCAACCCCCCAACAACACCCCCTCCAAAAAATCCTACAACAAACCACAATAATACCCACAATACTCCCCTAATCCACCCCCCCCCCACCAACCAACCAACCAAACCTACAAAATAAACCCCCCACCTACCACCAAACCCAACACAACCCAACAAAACATCACCCAACCACCCCCCCCCCAACCACATACCACCAACAGTAACCTAATCCCCAATCATCAACCACCACCCCCACCCACACACCCCCCAAACAACCCTAACCCAAAACCCACAACAACCAACCCCCAAACATAAAAAAATCCCACCATTTCAAACTACCACCACATCCCCCCAACCAACAACCTACCACCAAACCCACACCACAAAACTCATCACCACTAAAACACCAACCCAACCAACCCCACCACCCACATACACCCACACAAACCCCCCACACCCAACCCCCCCCCCCCCCCCCCCACACCCCCCCACCCACCCACAAACACACCCCAACCAACAACCCCCCCCACCAACCCCAACCTACCACACCACACCACCCAACACCACCAACACCAACACAACCACCCCCATCACCCTCCCCACACATAACCCCATCCCCAAACACACCAAAACCCACAACCAATCACCTACCCCCAACCCAACAACACCAACCAAAACACAATCCCAACACACCAATCCACACATAAAAAAAACCAAAACCCAAAAACCACCCCCCACCAACCTCAACAAACATACCCACAACACACACCTAACCCAAAACAACCTTACCACACCTAACCCAAACCCCAACCCCAACACCACCCTCACACAACCACCCACACCCCCCACCACAACCACACAACCCCACCCAAAAAACACCCCACCCCCCAAAACACCCCCCAACAAACACACCCATCCACACCCCCAAAACCCCACACCCACCAACCACACCCCCCAATCCCAACAAACCCACAAAACCCAACACACCAACCCCAAACCAAAACCCCCCCACAATCCACAAAACCCCCCAACACCACCCCCAACTAAACACCAACTAACCCCCACCCCCCACCCCACCCCAAAACACCCCACCAACACCCCAAACCAACAAAACAAACCACAAATCACCCAATACAAAACTCACAACCCCCCCAAAACCACCCACCCACCCCAAAAACCCCACCACCAACCACACCACACCAAACACAAACACCCAACAAACAACCACAACAACCCCCAACCCCCACACACCACACCCCCAACCAAAACCCCCCACCCCCCCAAACACAACCCCACCATCCCACCTTATCACCAAACACCCACAACACCCACACAAAACCACTCAAACACCATACAAACCCACCCCCCCCAACCATCAAACTAAAATAACCCCACACCCCCACCCTCAACAACCACCCACCCACACCCCCACCAATCAAAACCATATACCCACCTAAAATATTCCCAAACTATACCCAACCCCTCAAAAACCATCCCCCCACCAACCACCCCCACAAAACCACCCCAACCCACAACCCCCCCTCAAACCAACAACTTTTTTAAATCATCTCCCAACACTTAATATTTTTATCATACTAACTAAAACACCCACCCACAAAAACCTTAAACCAACCCACCCAACCCCACCACTACCAAATAAAAAACAAACCCCACAAAAACCCCCCCAACAAAACACCCAACAAAACCCACACACCCAACCCCCACCAAAAATTCCTCATTATCCCAACCCCCCATAACCACAAACCCCACCCCAAACCATACACCCAAAACCACCACCCCCCCAAACAACACCCCCCCCATCATTAACAACCCCACCAACTCAACCAAACACACAAAACATCCTAAACACAAAACACCCCACAAAAAAACATCAAATACCCCACCCTCACCCATACCATTCCCCAAAAAATAAATCCACCCCCAACCAACTAACCCCACACAATAAAACCAAACCATCATACCCACAAAAAACCCATCCCCCCCCACAAATCACAAAAACCCCAAACTTATATACCACCTACCACCCCACCCAAAACTCAACCAAAAACCCCCCCAATACCCAAAACTACCCCCACACCCCCCTATCACCAATCTTCTATAACAAACCTACTTACAACTCCCCCCACCACATCCCCTACCCCCCAATAATATCACCCCCCCCCCAACAAAACAACCCACAAATAACCAACCCACCCCCCCATCCACACAAACAAAACCCCCACATAAAAAAAACACACAAACCCACTCCCATAAAACCTCCCCAACATCACCCCCCAATTCAACACCACTTATCACCATTCACCCATATTCACACATAATAAACCACAAAAACAACCCTATACACCACCACCCACACCAACCCACCCACATCAAACCCCTTAACCCAAACCAAACCACCACCTTAACTATACAAAACACCAACAAATATATAACACCAACCCCAAAAACAAAATCAATCACACAAACAAAACCCAAAAACCCCCCCCCACACACCAACCCTCCCCCATTACCCCCCCCCCCACCCCCCCCACCCACCCCCCCCCCCTCCCCCCCCCCCCCCCCCCACCCACCCCCCCCCAACCCATCCAAATCAAAACACCCCCCCCCCCCCCCCCTAACCCAAAACCCCCCACCCCCCCCACAAATAACTAAAAACACCCACACATAAAAAATACTTATTACAACCCCCCAACCCCCCCAACCCCCCCCAACCCAAACACAAAAACCCAAACCCCACCCCAAAAACCCAAAACCCCAAACCCCCCCTAAACAACCCCCCCACACACCCCCAACAAACACCCCCAAACAACACCCACAACCCCCCCCAAACATCAATAACCCCCATTACACCCCAAAAACCCCCAACAAACCAAACAACACCCCCAATACCCACCAAAAAACCCACATAATACAACCCCCCCCAACAAACCCCCCCCCCCCAACACCTACAACAACACACCACCCCCACAACAACCCTTCCCACAAACCAAACACAATACCCCCACCCCACCCACCCACCAAATAATTAACCCCCCACCACACCCCTCAAAACCCCAAAAAATTTCCTACTAATCAAACCCATTAATTTAAAAAACAAACAACACCCCCCCAACCCACCCACCAACCCCCTAAAACCAACCACAAACACCCCAATCATACAACTACAAACCCATCAACCAAACAAAACACCCAAAACCCCCCTACCCACCCAAACCCAACAAAATAAACAACCTAAACAAAAACCTAAAAAAAAACAACAAACTCCCTCCACACCCCCACACACCAAAACCAAAACAACCCCCCCAAACACCCAACCAATCCCACACCAACCTCACCCATTCCCTCACATTTACTATATCTCCCCCCACACCAACAAAATCATAAATACCCCAAAACTAAACAAACCCCCACACAATCACCATACACACCCCCCCCCCCCCACACATATACACCCCCCAACCCCCACCCCCAACTCCCAAACAATATTCCCATACAACACCCCTACCACAAAACCACCACGCCCCCACAACCCAATCAAATATAAACAACCAACCCCCCAAACCCCACCTTAACCTAACCCACCCCACCCTACCCTACCCCACAAACCACTTCCCCAACAACAACACCCACACAACTCATATAAAACCAACCCCCCACCACCAACCCCACCCACCCAAAAACCCCACCAACGGACCAAAACACCCCCAAAAACCCACCCACAAAACCACCAAAAACCCCCCCAACAACCCCAACCCCCCCACCACAAACCACAACCACAAAAACCCCAACCCCACCCAAAAACACCAACACAAAATCAACAAAACAAACATCCCCACCAAACAACCACACCCCCCCACACCCCCCCACATTTACCAAACAAAACCACAAACCCCCCCCCCCCCCAATCCAAACAAAAAAACACCACTAAAAACACCCACCCAACCCCCAAAAACCAACAACAAAACCCCATCACAAAATACCCAACACCACTCCATATAATACCTAAATATAACAAAAAACCCCACACCCCCCATACCTCAATAACACCCCCAATCAAAACCAACAACAAAAAACTTCCCCAACATACATCTTCCCCAAACAAAACCCCCCCCAACCACCCCCCACCAAACCCAAAAAACCCCAAACCCCACAACACCAACCCCCCAACCCACCAAACCCACCCCCACCCCAAATCACCCACACCACCACCCCCACAACCCCCCCACCCCACCACCCCAACATCCACAAACACCCCCCACCCCACCAAAAACCCCCCACCCACCCCCCCCAACAACCACACCCCCCCACCCCCCCCCACCACCCCCCCCCCCACCCCCAAACCATCCACAAAAACATCCAACCCCCAAACCCAACCCCCAAAACAACACCAACACCCACCAAACCCCCCCCAACATACAAAAACAAACACCCACAACACCCCCCACTACCACAAACAAAACCACCCAAAACCCACACAACCAACAACACCAAAATCACAAAAAACGACAACCCCAACCCCCCAATAAAACCAAAAAACAACCACAAAACAAGCCAAAACCAACCAACACCACCAAAACACACCAAAACACAACAAACAAAACCACCCACAAAAACACAACCACCCCCAAACACAACCCAAATAAACCTTACGAACAAAACCCCCAAAACACCAACACCACCAACCCAAAAAACCACCAACAATCAACACCACAAAAACCCAAAACACAAAAAACAAAAACAACACAAACACACACCCCACCAAACCACCACCATCCCAAACACACCCCAACAAAACACCAACACCCCCAAACAAAAAAACACCAAAATCAAACAACACCACAAACAACACCCCCCCACACCCCAAACACCCCCCACAACACCACAAAACCACCCAACACACCCACAACAAAACACCCAAAACCAAAAACACAAACACACACAATTAAAAAATCAACAACCACCAACAAAACACACAACCCACCCTACCACCAAACCACCACAAACACCAAACTCAAACAAACAAACACCCCACCCCCCCCAAAAAATACCCCCCAACAAACCACCACCAAACTTAAAAACACAACAACACCCACTAAACCACACACACAACAAACCAACCACACCACACAAAAACAAACAAACCCACCCCCCAAACCACCCCCAACACCACAACCAACACCCCCCAAACTAAATCAACACAAACCCACCCAAACCACACAACAAAACCACACAAACCTGCAAACACAACCACAAAAAACAAACCCAAATCAAACCCAACCACACCAACAACCATCCCATAACACACCAACAAAAACTCAAACCAACTAAACCACCAACAACTTAACACCAAAAACCACAACCCCACCACCACAATAACTAAAAATACCAACACCCACAATCCAAAACACCCACCCCAACCCCCAAACCACCAACACACACAAAACCAACCAAAAACCCACAACATAAACCAACCCAACCCACAAAACCACACCCAACCACCCACCCACACAACAACAAAAACACCCCCCCCCAAACCCCCACAAACTCACAAAACAAACCTCACGCCAACCCACACCCAAAACCCACAACAAAACCAACAAACCCCCCAACACCAAATACCAAACCCCCCACCCACACAAAACAATCCAACACACCAACACAACACAACAAACACCACCAATCCCAACAAAACCCACCAACAACACACCCAAAACAATCCCACCACCAAAAACAACCAACAACAAATCCCACAAACCAAACATACCACCCCCAACCTAACCAAAAACAATAAAACACCCAAAAACACAAATCTCTCACAACATACCATCCAATAACCAACCCACACCAAACAACAAAACCAACCACCAAAAAACCCCCACAACATTACCAACACACCCACTCACAAAACCACCACACAACAAAAAACCCCACAAAACCAACACACCCCATCAACACACACACCACAACCACACATACAAACATCACAACACCAACAAAAAAACAAAAACACCAAAAACCACACCCACACCCAACACCACACCCCCACCCCACACCACAATAAAACCAACCCAACACCCCCAACCACCAAAACCCAACACACAACAAACCACACAACACTCACCAAAACAAACCAAACCTAATACCCAACAAACACACAAACCAAAAAAAACACCTCCCTCCCCAAACCCCCACACAAACAAACACCCCACCCACAACCACAATCCCCCACAACACCAAAACACACCAAAACAAAACATCTCCCCAAAACAACCAACAAAAACACCCCAAACAAACACACAAAAAAACACAAACAAACCACAACCACAAACACAAACACCATCCACACACAACAAAAAAAACAAACCCACACCTAAAAAACGACACAACAACACCAAAAAAAACCACCACCAACAAAAAAAAAACAACCCCAACAAACCCCAACACCCACTAAAAAAACCCCCAAACAAATCCCACAAACCACAAACCCCAACCCATCCACACACAACCACACACAACAAAAAAAATCACCCACAACACAACAACAACACCACAACCAACACACCCCCCCAACCCAAAACCACACATCCACACACCCCACAATACACCCAAACATCATACACCACACCACATACCCCAAAACACAACCCGATCACTACACAAAACCCAACAAAACAAAACCCAAACAACACACAACCCAACAAACACACCAACCCCCAAACACAAAAACACACACACAAAACCAAAAACCACAAAACCAAAACCAGTTAAACCAAATCCAAACAAACTAACACCCCCCCACACCAACACCACCCAACCAACACCCCAACAAACCCACACACAAAAAAAAAAAAAAAACAACCAACCAACACCCCACCAACCCCCCACCCAAAAAAAAAACAACCAAACACAAACCACCAACCCACCAACACCACCCCACAAAACCCCCAACACCCAAAAACCCAACACAACCACACCAAACACACCACACAAAAACACAAAACAAACCAACAACCACCACCCAAAAAAATCCCCCCACACAAACAACCCACCCAAAAAAACCCCCCCCCCCCCCCACACCCCCACACAAACCACCCCCAACACCCCACCCCACCCCAAAACCCCAACCCCCCCACCAACCCCCACAACCCCCCCCCCCAGTTGCCCCCAAAACAACCAAAAAAAAACAAAAACAACCCAACCCCAACACACCACACCCAAAAACCAAAAAACCCCCACACCCAAACAAAAAAAAAAACAATAACACCACAACCCCCACAACCAAAACAAACACAAACCACAACAACCACCCAAAAATCCCTTAAACAAACACCAAAACCCCCACACAATCACAAACACCCAAACAACATAAAACAACAACCACACCCCAACCATACAACACCACAATACCCATAACCAACACAAAACAAAACCCCCCAACACCCCAAAACAACCCCACAAAAAAAAACCAACCCCCACCCACAAACCCACAAAACACACCAAAAAACACCACCAAACCACAACCCCCCACAAAACAACCCCACCCCAAACAACACACCCCCAACAAAACAACAAACACAACCCAACACCCCCAAAAACCTTACACCACCAATAAACCACACAACACCCCAATAAAAAAACCCCCCAACAACACAAAACCCCAACACAACACACAACACCACCAATACTCAAAACCTCTTTCCTAAAAAAAAACACACACACATCAAACCCCCCCCCAAAAAAAAAAATAAAAAAAATAACCTTACTATCACACAAACACAACAAAAAGAAATCACCATCCCCCACAAAACACAACACATAACCACAAACAAAACCCACACCAAAACCCAATAAAACTCCCCCAAAAAAAACATAACAAAAAAACACAAAAACAACTAACACCCAACAAACCAACACCCACCCCTACAACCAAAAAAAAAAACAAAACAAAACACCAAAATAATTAAAACCAAAAACACCCCCTCAAAATTCAACAAACACAAAAAAACAATAAACACCCAAACCAACCAAACCACAACAACAAAACCTAAACCCAAAAACCACAATCAAACCCCCAACAAAACCCACAACCCCCAACCAACACCCAAAATACACAACAAACCCCACCAAACACCCTAAATAAAAAACACCCCAACAAACCCAACCCACAACACACACCACACCAACCAAACAATAACCCAACAACCACATATAAAAAAAAAAAAAACCCCAAACCCCAAAACACAAAAAAACCCCCCACACCAAACACCCCACCAAACACACAAAACCCAAAAAACAAACTCCACCCCCCTACCAACCCCACCAAAAAAACAAAAAAACACACAACCAAAAAAAAAAAAAAAAAAAAAAACCAACACCCACAACAACCAAAAAGAAAACCAAATTCGCTCCAAAACATCAACCATTAAAAACCCAAAAAACACAAAACAAAAAACCCAAAAAACCACATCAAAATACCCCAACCCCAACTCAATCAACCCCCCCCACATACACACCCCACTCAAAACAAAAAATTAAACCAATACCAAAAAATTCCATTAAACCAAAAAACTCCCTTATTCACAAAATATAAAACACAACTCCTTCCAAAACCAACAAAAACACATACAAAAACAACACAAAAAAAAAAAACCAAACACCAACACTAAAACCACAACAATACCCCAACAATACCAACCCCAATCAAACCTTAAAACACCAACAACAAACACTCCATCAACACTCCAACACATCCCCAAATATAAACCCACAAATTCAACCAACTTCCACACCACAAACATCTCCCCCCACCCCACAAATCTAACAAACTACAAACCAAAAAAAACACCCCAAACTAACCCAACACCAAAACTACCCAAACAAACAAAAACCACAATTACACAAACAACTTAAAAACCCCCAAACATCCACACTACTATACTCTAAAACACAAAACACCAAACAAACACAAAAAACCCCCCCCCCCCACCCCACCCCACAACCTCAAAAAACACCCCCAACAAACAAAAAACACACCCAAAACCAAAAAAAACCTCCAAACAAACCAACACTTCAATTATCCCCTACATACAACCAAAATCCCTAAAATTCCCAAAACACCAACATTACACCCAACACCAACCAAACTAACCAATTAACCCCACACACCCCCAAACCAAACACACACACCATCTCCCACAAACCCACCAAAAACCCCAACACAACACTCCCAAAAACCAAAAAACACACACCAATAATCTTCCACCCACAAAAAAAACCAATAACCACACACCTTCAAAACCCCCACCATCAAATATCTAAATATCTATGAATCTCTACACACAAAACAACAAAAAACTACCATCACCAAAAAAAAAAACCCCAAAACCCAAACCCCAAAATATCCCCCCACACCCCAACAAAACAACACCAACACCCACACCCAAAACAAACCACAAAAACAACACCAAACAAACACACACCCAACAAAAAAAAACTCAAAAAAAACCCAAACAACCAAAACACCCCAAAACCCACCAAACAAAACCCACAACAAACCACCCAAACAAAAACCAAAAACACCAACAAACCACAACCAAACAAAAACCCAAAAACCCCCCCCACAAACAACCAAACCCAAACAAAACACAAAAAAAAACACCACAAAAACCAAACCAACCCCCCCCAACCCCCCCCACACAAAAACAACAAAACACCCAAAACCAACAAACAACCAAACCCAACACCAAAAACCACAAAACATCAACCACCCAAAAAAACACAAACCCACCCCCCAAACAAAACACCCAACCAACACCACACACCCACAACAAAAAACCCCCACACACAAACAACACACACAACCCAAACCAAAAAAAAAAAAAAAAAACCAAACCCACAACAAAAAAAACAAAAACACCCAACCAAAAAAAAACCACCCAAAAAAACCCCAAACACCCAAAAACCCTCCCACCCCACCCACTACACCCTCTCACATCTCAAAACACCCACCACCAAAAAAACCCAAAAACAACAAACCCCACCCCCACAATAACACCACCCCACCAAACCACAACCCACCCACCCCCCCACACCAACAAAAAAAACCCCAACACACCCCCAAAACCCAACAAAACCAAACACACAACAACCCAACAACCACACAAAACACCCAAACCAAACCACAAACACCCCAAAAAAAAACCCCCCACACCCACAAACACACCACAAACCAACCCCCCACCAAACCCAAAAAACAAAAAAAAATACAACCCCCACACCCAAACCCAACCCTCACCCAACCCCCCCAAAACAAACCCACCCAACACAAAAACAAACACAACCAACACAACCCCCCCCCCCCACCCCACACCCCAAACACCCCCAACCACCCAAACCACATAACAACACACACCCAAAAAACCAACCCACACCACCACACCCCACAACCAACCCCACCCAAAAACACAACACCCACCCCCCCACCCCCCCACCCACCACCCCACAAAACCCACCCATAAAAAAAACCACCAAAACAACACATAACCAAAACCCAACACACACCAACCAAACCACCACACCCCCCCCCCCCCTACCCACAACCAACACACCCACCCCAACCAACCCCCCAAAAACCAAAACCCAACCAACACCCACATCCCACCCACCCCACCACCCCCAACCACCCCCAAACAAAAACAAACCAACCCCCCCAAAATACTAAACAACCATCCCCACAACCACCACCCCCCCCCCACACCACACCCACCCCCCACCACCCAAAAACATCAAAACCACCCCACATATTTCCCCACTCTCTCAACATAAACAAACACCACACAAACAACAACAAATCAAACAACTCACCAAAAACACCCACAAAACCAAAAAACAACCCACAACACACCCCACAATCAACCACACCAAACCACCTAAACCAAACTCCAATCACACAAAAACCAAAATAACCCAAAAACCACCACCACACACCAAACACAACCCAACTACCAACCACAAAACCAACCACTCCCACAACAATATACAAAAAACACCCACAAATACACACCCCAAAAAATACACTACCTACAAAATACATAAATACCCAAACAAATAAAACATACATCCCCCCACAAAAATCAACAAAATCCAAAAAAAAAAAACCAAAACCCTCACATCTCTCTAATCTTCCACTACCAACAACCCAAAAAATACCTAAACCAACAACACCAAACAACCCACAAAAACAAACAAACCTAACAATCACACAACCCCACATACACACCCTACAACCAACCCACCTAAAACAAAACATCCCACCAACACAACCCACCCACACTCACCACACACCACACACACACCAACCCCACCCAAAAACAAACCAAAACCCAAAACCAACCCCAACAAAACTCCCACAACCCTACCTCAAAACCCCCCCACAACAAACCAAAAAACCCCACAACCACCCACCAACCACACCCTACAAACAACACCCACCCCAAAAACCCATAAACCACCCCCTAACAAACCAACCCCCCCACAAACCACAAACCAACCCAAACAAAACCACCCACCCAACCAAAAAAAACAAAACCCCCAAACCCACCCCCCCCCCCATACCCACCCCCACACACCAACCCCAAAAAAAAAAACCAACCCCCCCCCCAACAAAAACCACCCACCACACCAACACCCCCACACTCCCATAACACAACAAACACAAAAAACAACCACTCAAACCCTCCCTAAACAAACCCCACAACCACTCACCCCAACCAATAAAAACACAAACCTAACATCAACCCACAATACAAACCCACACAACTCAAACACAAACCCCCAACCCCCCCCCCCCCCCCAAATCACATACACCACCCCCCCACACAAAAAAAAAAAAAACAATGTATAAAAAAAAAAAAAAAAACCAAAACACCCACAACCACACACAACCCACCACACAACACACCCCCCCTCCACCCACAAACAAAACCCCACCAAAACCCACCCCCCACAACCCCACCAAAACACACACCCCAAACAAACACACAACAAACCAACAACACCCAAAACCAAAAACCCCACCCCCAACAACAAAAACACCACCAACCAACCCCACACAACCAAAAAACCCACCAAAACAAAACCCAACTCAACCCACATTCAAAAACCAAACACAAACAACACACACAACCCACAAACATACAACAAACCAACAAAAACCACCACCCCAAACACCCCACAACCAAAAAACCCCAAAAAAAAAAAAAACCCCCCCCCAACTACAACCCCCCCACAACCCCCCCCCCCCAAAAAAAAAAAAAAAAAAAAAAACAAACTAAAACCCACCCCCACACCCCCCCCCAAAAAAAAAAAACCCCCAACCACAAAAATAAAAAAAAAAAAAAAAAAAAAAAAAAAAAAAAAAAAACCAAAAAAACCCAAAAACAATAAAAACCCAAAAAAAAAGCCCTCCCCCAACAACCCCATCACACAAAAACATAACCAAACCAAAAAACAACCAATAAAAAACACACCAAAACCCTCAAAAACACCCCACCCCAAAAAAAAAACCCCAAAAACACACACCAAACAACAAAAAACACCCCAACCCCCCCAACCAAAACCACAAAAAAAAAAAAAACAAAAAAAACCCCCAAAAAAAAAAAAAAACTACAAAAAACACCCCACCAAAAAACTCCCAACCCCAACAACAAATAAACAAACCACCCCACCCAAAAAAAAAAAACCCCCCCAACAAAAAAACCCAAAAACAAAAAACCCAACCCCAACCACCCCACCCAACAACAAAACCACACACAACCACAAAAAGACTACCCACCCCAAAAAACCCCAACCCAAAACCCACCAACCCAAAAAATCCACAAACCAAACCCCCCCCCCAAAAAAAAAAGACCCCCTAACAATTATCACAAAAAACCAAAAACAACACCCACAACCCCAACCACACAACCACAACAAAAAACAAAAAACAAAAAAAACAAAAATCCCCAACAAAACCAAAAACACCCAAATAAAACCCCCAAAACAACCCACCCCCCCAAAAAAAACAAACAACCCCCCCACAAAACCCAAAAAAAACCCCCAAAATCCACCCCCTAAAACAAAAAACCCCCCCCCCCCACCCAACACACACCAAAAAAAAAAAAATACAACACCAATCACAAAAACCAACACACCCCCCATAAAAAAAAAAAAAAAACAAACCACACAACAAAAAAAAAAAAAAAAAAAAACAATAAAAACAACCTCCAAACAAAACAAAAAACAAACACCAAACCCCCAACAACAACCCACCAAACACAAAAAACAAACCAAAAAAAAACTACCACCCCCCCCACAAACCAACCCCCCCCAACAAAAACCCACAAAAAACCAAACCAAAAACAACCCCCCCCCACCAACAAAAAACCCAAAACCCAAACATCCCAAACAAACACCCCCCCAAAAAATCCCACAAACACCCCCCCCCCCCTCAAACCCCCACCCAACCCCATAATCCCCACAAACAAAAACCCCCCCCACAAAAAACAAAAAACAAACCCCCCAAAAAAAAAAAGCACAAAGGAACACCAAACCCTAAAAAAACCCAAACCCCCCCCCCCCCGAACCAAAAAAAACAAAAAACACAATCCAAACAACCCCACCATTTGCCACTTCCCCTCCACCCAAACACCCAACTGTTTGACCCCTTTGATTAAGCAGTGTAAGAGAATAAAAAACCCCCCCCCCCCCCATAAACAAAACCCCCAAACATACCCAAAACACAAATAAAAAAACCATAACAAACAACCCCCAACAACCAAATCCCCACAAACAAAACAACCCCCCCCCCCCACCAAAACAACCACAACATAAACCCCAAAAAAAAACCAAAAACTCTACAATAACCCAAAAAAAACCCATACACCCAAAACCCCCCCCACCCCATAAACCAAAAAACACCACACAAAAAAACCCCAACACCAAACAACACCCAAACAAATCCCAACACCCCAAGAAATTGATATTCTCCAACCCCCCCGAGAACACGAAAAAAACCAAAATAAAACAAACCACCCCCACCATCAAAAAAACCCCCCCCAACACCCCAAACCACCAAAAAAACAAACAAAAACCCCACCCAACACCACAAACCCCCCAAAAACAAAAAACACCCCCACAACACCCAAAAAAACACACAAACAAACTTCACCACCCCCAACCAACAAAAACCAAAAAACCCCACACCACACCAACCCCCCAAAAAATACAAAAACCCCAATCCAAAAACGAAAAAACTAAACAAACACACAAACAACAACACCCCAAAAACCCCAAAACCACACAACAGAAAACCCCCAACCAAAACAAACAACCCACATACTACCAAAAACCCCAAAAATACACACCCAAACAAACCCACACAAAAAGACCAAACCCCACCATCCCCCAACCCCCCCCTACAACCCCCAACCCTAAAAAAAAAAACAACCCCCCCAAATACAAAAAACCAAACCCCAAACAAAAAAATCCCACCCTCCATTCCAAAACCCCCCCCCCCACCCAAACAACCTCGCCCCCAAACCCCAAAAACACAAAAAAACACAAAAAAAACCACAAACCAAAAAAACAAAAACTAAACCAACCCCCCACACCCCCAACCACCCCCCTCCCAACAACCACCAACCCCTCAACAAAAACCCCCCAAAACCTCCCGAAAACCAACACAACCACCACCAAAAAAACACAAACACACCCCCCCACCAAACCCCAAAAAACACACACCCTCCCGAACAACCACACAACACACAAAAACCACCCCCAAAACCCACCTAACCCCTAAAAAAACAAAAACCCCCAAAAAAACTAAACAAAAAAATAACCCAAACCCCACCAACCAAAAACCCCCAAAAAATACCCCCAACCACAACACAAAAACACCACAACTCACAAAACCCCCACCCAACAAAAAAAACCCCAAAAAAACCACCCAATACCCCAACACCACCCCCCATCAAACACACCCACCACCAAAACAAACACAACAAAACACAACCCCAACACACCCACCAACCCCAACAAAAAACCCAACAAAAAAACACCCCAAAAACCCACCAAACAACCTCAACAACCACCACAACCAAACCACAACAAACAACCCCAACAACCAACCCAATAACAACCCACCAATACAAAAAACCCTAAAACCACCCAAAAACACCAACAAACCCCCCCACCATAACCCCACACCCACCACCCAAAACCAAAAAACAACAACATCCCCCAAACCCCCAAACCCAAAACAAACATAACCACCACACCCACACCCTCCCCAACCCCACACCCACCAACCCAAACAAAAACCAACCACAAAAAAAAACCACCACCCAAAACCAAAAAAAACACCCCACAAAAAAAAACAACCAAAACACCAATCCAACAAACAAACAAAACCAAACACCCACCCACCCAAAACAACCCCACACAAAACCCAAAACAAACCCCCCCAAAAACACAAACCGCAACACCCCCCCAACCACACCCACCCCAAAAACAACCCACCAAAAACACCTAAAACAACAAAAAAAAAAACCCCCAACAAACACCGTCCTTACAACCCACACACCAACTAAAACCAAAACCAACCCACAACACAAAAAAAATACCTAACACTCCACCAAACCACAAACACCCAACAAAAACAAACCTCCCAACCTACCCCCATACCATACAAAACAAACCCAACCACCACACAACACACAACCCCCACCACCAAACCCAACAAACACCCAAACAACCCACCCCAAAAAACCCAACACAACACCCAAACCCCCCACACCAAAAACACCAACCCCACCAACCACCAAACTCAAACCCAACAACAACCAAACAACCAAAAAAACCCCCCATAAACCCACCCCCAAAACAAAAAATACCACACACCAACCCCCAAACCCAACAAAACAACACCCCCCAAAACAAAAAACCCCCCCCAAACCCCCCCACACACCAACCCAAACACCGCACAAAACAAAAACCACCAAAAAACCTATCCCCAAACACAACGCTACACAACCCCCCCCAACAACAACCAACAAAAAAAAAAAAAAACCCCACCCCCCAAAACAACCAAAAATACAACCAAAAACCTAACCCCCAAACAAACCACCAACCCGAACCAAAAACCAACCCACAAAACACCCCCCCACCCCAACAAAACAACCAAACACAAAAACCCCCCAACACCAAACCCCCAACACCAACCCCCCCCTCCAAACCCCCAAAAACCAGACACAACATTAATCACCCAACAAAACAAACCCAGCACCCACCACATTAATCCCAAACAAAACAACCCCAAACACACCAAAAAACACTCCCTCCCAACCCCCCATACACCCTAACAACAATCAAACACTACAACCAACCCAACAACAACAAACATACAACAAAAAAAAAAAAACACCCCCCATAGACCAAACACACAAAACCCAAAACACCAAATCTACAAAACCCACAACCACTCAACAACCCACCACACAAACCCTCACAAATACCCACCACCACCACCCACCCACCCACAAACACAAACGCACAACTCTTCAACCAACAACCCCCAACCCCAAACCCCCACCCATCCCCACCCACCCAAAATACAACATAAACAAAACCCACAAACCAAACTCAAACAAAAAAACTAACACAACAAAAAAACCACAAACCAAACCCCCCAAACCCACCCACATCACACAACACCAAAACAAAACAACCCCCAAACTACAAAAAATAATACCCAAAAAACTAACTCCCACCCTAACCCCAAAACCACTCCCGCAAAAATACACTACACCCCAAACAAACCCCAAAACAACCACACACTAAAAACAAAAAAACCCCAAAAACAAAGACCACACCCCAAAACCAAAAAACCCCCCCCCCCCCACCAAAACACACAACCCAAAATACACCCCACACAACCACCCCCCAAACTAAAAAACTAACCACCCAACTAACACACCACCACCTCCCACACACCAACAACCCCCCCACCACAACCAAAAAAATAAACAGTCCCACAACGCCAACACCAAACCATGATACCCCCCAAACCACAACATAACCAAAAAAAAAAAATCAACCAAAAACCCCAAAAACAACCACACCCCACACCCACAAACCCAAAACAAACACACAACAACCAAACCACCCCCGACAAAACAAAACAATCCACCCCCCAACCCCAACAAAACCCAACCACACCACCCAAAAAAAACCCACACCAACCAAAACCCACAACACCCACAAACACCACAACCCAAAAAACCAAAACACACACCCCCACCCAACAAACCAACAACACAAAAACACACCCCAACACCAGAAACACAACACCCCCAAAACCCTACAACCACAAAACAACACCAACACCAAATACAAAACCACCAAACCACACCAACCACAAACCACATCCCACCCGCCCCTAAAAAAAAAAACCCAACCCACAAACCAACCCTCCCTAACCCCACACAAACCAGCACAAAGACCACCCAAAACACAAACAAACTAAAACACAAACCAAAACCAAAAAAAAAACCCCAAACCAAAAAACAACAAACCACCCACAACAACCACCAAAACACACCCAAACCCCCCCAAAAAAAACACAGAAACAAAACCACCCCCCCAAAACATCACCACCAGCCAACCACCCCCCCCCAAAAAAAAACCCCAATAAAACACACACCAAAAAAACCCCACACAAACCACACACCAACCCCACCAAAAAAGCCACAAATAACAAACCACAAAAAACCCACCATAACAAACCCAAAATAAACCAAACACACACCCAACCCAACCCAACAAAACACCAACCCAAAACACCAAAACCACACCAAACCCACCAAGACCACCCCACCCCCAACAAAAAAAACCACACCCCACAAACCCACCAACACCAACAAACCCCAAACGAACCACCCCATCCCAAACCCCCACCACCACAAAAAAACACACAACAGAAAACACTACCAAAACCACCACAAACAACATACCCACCCACGAACCACCCAACCCCCACAAACACCCACACAAACAACACACCAAAACCACCACAAAAAAACCCCCCACAAAACCAAACATAAAAACGAACAAACCCCTAACACAACAACCACAACTCAAAACCCAACAAACACAAACACAAACCCACACAAACTAGAAAAACCAATCCAACAACCAACAAACATTACCAACACAAAAGCCAACCGAAACGCCCAAACCACCACCCAAAACCATTTCACCATAAACCCCCTCACCCCACAAACATAACCCAAGAACACCCCTAAAGGATCACAACACCAACCCAAAAACACCAAAAACACCAAAAACCAACAAAAAACTACAAAAATAAACAAAACCCCCCACCACAAAACAACACACAAAAAAACCACACAAAAAAACAAAAACACCAGACCCACAACAAAATCACAAAAAACACTCCAACATCAAAACAAATAAACAAACCAACCCACTAAAAACAACATCAAAACAAAAAACACACACCCACAAAAAACACAAAATTCACCCAACTACACACCAAAAAAACCAAAACCAATACCCAAAACAACACAACCAAACACCACAACACCACAACCCCAAAACACACCAAAAATAAAACCCCACACCAACCCCAACACACTAAAAAACAAAACCCACCCCACCAAAAACCCCCATACACCCTCCCTCCAAACACACACCACAACCACCCCACCCACCCCACAACCAACAAACCCCACGCACCCCCACGCCACACCCAAAACACACAAAACCCCCCCCAAGAACCCTCACCAAACCAAACCCCCCAACCCCGCAACACACCCCAAAACCAAACCCCAAAACTACCACACAAAAAACAAAACCCAAACACAAAAACAATACATTAACAAAACCACAAACTCCACATAAAACCCACACGCCACAGACGACAATAAAACACACAAACCCCCCACCCCAACAACAACCACCAAACAAAACCCAAACCAAAACCCACCACAAAAACCCAACCACCACACCAAAAAAAACACAAACAACACCACCCCACAAAATCCAAAACACCCCCAAAAATACCCAAACAAACAACAAAATACCACCCAAATAACCCAACCAAACCACCACCTACCCAAACCACCCAACTAACACCAACCCCACCAACCCAACCAAAACCACAACCCATCCAAACACACACAACACCAATCCTCCCATACCAAAACACCACCCCCACCACAAAACACACACCACCAAAAAACACCCAACAGAAAAAACAACAAAACACACCAAAACCAACAACACAAACCCAAAAACCAACAACATAACACAACCACACCACACCCCCAAAAACAAATACAACACCTCACAAACACAACCCCACCCAAAACCAACAAAAACCCCCAACCCAAACACACAACAAACAACCCCCCAAACCACACAACACAACCAAAACCCACAACAAACAACCAACACAACCCACACTAACCACCCCCAAACACACAATAAAACAAAAAAACAACACCCACACCCAAAACACACACCAAACCAAAACACCACCCCCCCCCCAACAAACAACTCACAAAAAAAACACAACCCAATAACCCAAAACAACCAAACCAAAATCAAAAATAAAACCACACACACAACCAACCCACAACCAAAAAACAACAAAAAACAAAAAGCCAAACCCACCAAATACCCTAACACCAAACAACAACAAAACCTACAAATAATACAAACACAACCCCACAACACCACGCAACAAAAAACCCAAACAACCCCACCCCCAACAACACCCACCCCACCAATACCCCCACAAAACAACCCACACCAAACCAAACATAACCAACCACCCAACACAAAATCCAAACCCAAAACCCAACAACCCAACACAAACACAAACCCCCCCCCCCACAACCCCCACACCTAAACACCCAACACCCACAATACAAACCCCCAACAACAACCCCACAAAAACACCAACCAAAAACAACCCCAATAACAAAAACACAAATAACCCACCCCAACCCCATCCACCTAACACCCAACAAACACCCAAACAAAACAAACACCACACAAAAAACAAACCACACAAAACCCATGAAAAAAAACCACCCAACCCCCCAAAAAACAAAGCAACCAAACAACACAAACCACACAAACAAACCCCACCACCAAAAACCCCAACACACCCAAAAACCAGAAAACCAAAACAACCCACCCAAAAAAAACCCCCACAACCCCACAAAATAAAAAAAAAAACACCCCATGACACCCACAACCACCAACCCCCACTCCGCCACCCCAAAACCCACAAAAACCACCACACCCCCCCCCAAAAAACCAAAACAAAAAACAACACCAAACACAAACCCACAACAACCACACAACCCCACAACCAAAAAACCCCCCAAAACCCCCAACAACAACCAAAAAAAACAAACAAACACCAACTCCCACAAACACACAACAACACACACCCCCCAAATACCCAAAAAACAACAACCCACAAAAAAACCAAAAAAAAAACACCCACAAACAAAAAACCCCCCCCAAAAAACCAAAAAACAAAAAACACACCCAACCAAACCCAAATAAACCAAACCCACATCCCACCAAAAAACCAACCCAAAACACAAAAAACCCCACCCAAAAACATACCCAAAAACACACCACACAAACAACACCCCCACCAAAAAAAACCAACACCCAAAACAAACAAAAAAACCACAACAAAACCCCAAACCCCACCAACCACAAACAAACCCCCAAAAACCCAACCCACCCCAAACCCACTCAACACACACACCACCCAACCACCCCCAACCAACACAAAAACCCACCAACACAAACCCAAAAAAAACAACACAACCCACCAAACCAAAAACCCCAAACCCCCACCCCACAAAAAACCAACAACCCCCAAAAACACCAAAAAACCCCCCAACACAAAAACACCAAAAAAAAAACAAAAAAAAAAAAACAAACCACCACAACAAAAAACCACCCCAAACAACAAACCCCAAAACAAACCCAAAAAAAACACAAAACCAACAAACCCAAAAAACCACCAAACCCCACCCAACCACCCAAACCCACCCACCCAAAAACAAAAAAACAAAAAACCCACACCAAACCCAAAACCCCCACCACCAAACAAAAAAACCCACAAAAAAAAAAAACAAACACAAACACCCCACCAAACAAAAACCAAAAAAAACCAAAACCACCAAAAACACCACAAAAAAAACCAACCCCCCAAACAAAACTCCCCACACCCCCACAAACCCACAAACCAAAACACAAAAAAAAACCCCAAAACCAAAACAACCCAAAACAACAACAACCAAAACCACAAAACCCCAACCACACAACCCCCCCAAAAAAAAAAAAAACCCAAAACAAAACCAAACAAAAACCACACCAAACAAAAAACACAACCAAAAAAAAAAACCAAACCAAAAAAAAAACAAAACAAAAAAAACCACACACAAAACAAAAAAAAACCCAAAACAACAAACAAAAAAACAACAAACACATAAAACAAAAAAAAACAAAACCCCAAAACACCCAAAAAACCAAAAAAACAAAAAACAAAACAAAAAAAAAAAAAAAAACCCAAAAAAACCAAAAAAAAAAAAAAACAACAAACAAAAAACCCACACAAAAAACAAAAAAAAAACAACAAACCACACACACCCCCAAAACCACAACAAAAACAAAAAACACAAAAACAACCCAACAAACCCAAACCCCAAAAAAACACACAAAAACCACAAAACCCAACACCCAAAAAAAACAACAAAAAAAAACCACAACAAACCCCCCAAACCCCAAAAACAAATAAAAACAAAAAAAAAAACAAAAAAAACCAAAAAAAAACACAACCCAAAAAAAAACCCCACAAAAAAACAAAACCAAAAAAAACAAAACAAACACACCCCAAACAACCAAAAAAAAACAAAAACAAAAAAACCCCAAAAAAAAAAAAACAAAAAAAAAAAAAACCCAAAAAACAAAAAAAAAACCAAAAAAAAACAATAAACAAAACACCACCAACCAAAAAAAAAAACAAACCCACAAACAAAAAAAACAAAAACAACCCAAACCCAAAAAAAAAAAACCCAAACAACAAAAAAACAAACCCAAAAAACCAACCCAAAAAAACAAAAACCCACCAACACACCCAACAACCACACCAAACCCACAAAAAAAACAAAAAACCAAAAAAACCCACACCAAAAAAAAACAAAACAAACAAACAAAAAACCAAAACCAAACCAAAAAACCCCAAACACAAAAACCAAACCCACACAAAAAACACCAACCCAAAAAACCAACAACACAAAACACAAACCAAACAACCAAAACACACAAAAAAACACCACCCACAAAAACACAAACAAAAACCCCCCAACAACAACCAAACAAAACAAAACCACAAAAAAAAAAAAAAACCACAAAACAACCAAACACCAAAAAACAACCAAAAAAACCCAAAAACAAAAAAAAAACAAAAAAACAAAAAAACACAAAAAAAAACAAAAAACCAACACAAAACAACAAACCCCAAAAAAACACAAAAAACCCACAAAACCAACAAAAAAACCCCACACAAAAAAACCCCAACAACCCACCAACAAAACACCACAAAAAAAAAAACAAACAAAAACACCCAAACCCACACCCAAAAAAAAACACACAAAAAAAAAAACAACATAACCCCCCAACCCCAACCCAAACCCCAATAAAAAAACAAAAAAAAACAAAAAAACACCAAACAAAACCAACCCAAAAACAAAAAAACCACAACACCAACCACAAAAAACCAAAAAAAAAACCAAAACCCAAAAACAACAAAAACAACCAACCCACCCCCCCCAAAAAACCCCCCTACAACACACAAAAAACAACACCCCAAAACAAAAAAAAACAACCAAAACAAAACCACACCAAAAAACACCAAAACACAAAAAAAACCACAACAACACAAAAAAAAAAAAAAACACCACAAAAAACAAAAAAAACAAAAAAAACACACAAAAACACCAAACACAAAACCAAAACCAAAAAAAACAAAAACAAAACCCCACCCCACAAAAAAAAAAAAAAAAAAACCCAACAAAACACCCAAAAAAACCAAACCCACAAAAACCCCAAAAAAACAAACACAACACAAAAAAAACAAACCAACCAAAAACAACCCCCAAAAAAACAAAACACAAACACACAACCCCCAAAAAAAAAAACAAAAACAAAACACAACCAACAAACCAAACACCACAAAACAAACAACAAAAAACAAACCAAAAAAAAAACCCAACAATAAACCACACAAAAAAAAAAAAAACCACAAAACAAAACAAACCAAACAACACAACCAAAAAAAACAACCAAACATAACAAACAAAAAACACACAAAAAAAAAAAACAAAAAACAAAAAACCCAACAACAAAAAAACAACACAAACCCCCCAAACAAACAAACACAATAAACAAACAAAACAAAAAAAAAACCCCAAACAAAACAAAAAAACCCCCAAACCCCCAAAAAAACAAAAAAAACAAAAAACACCCAAACAACAAAAAACACACCAAAACAAAAGAAACCAAAAAAAAAACAAACAACATAACAACAACACAAAACACCCATAACAACACACAACCCAAAACAAAAAAAAACCCATAAAAAACACACTCCATACACTCCCAACCACCAAAAAACAACCACACAAAACAACAAAACAAAAAAACAACAAACCCCCCACCCCCCCAAAACACCCACCACATCCCACCCACACACCCCCACAAACACACAAAAAACACAAAACCACCCCAAATACCAAAAACCCCACCAAACCACCAAACTCCCCTCAAAAACCCCAAAAATCACAAAAAACCCCCAAATTATAAAAACAAAA
>JAVJHS010000433.1:0-36365 GCA_032873175.1 Leptopilina drosophilae | reverse complement strand
AAACAGACACTTTTCTAAAAACCATTTTTTTGAGGAATTAGGGAGTCATGAAACGTAAAGATTTATGAAAATGAGAAATTTCTCACAAATCGCACGAAATCCAAGACTTTCTCCCATTTTTGATGAGACATGTAAAAGACACATATTTCACCGAAAAAAATTAAAAGAAGAGCAAAAATTCTTTGGATATTTTTGACAGTTCTTTTTTGTTCTCATAATTTCTTATAATTTATCCTAAATTTGTCATCTAAAATAAAAAACCGCAAAGTTTTGAATATTTGTTTTAATGTTCTCTTCCATTGTTTTCTCTGCTAATGCTTCACTGCACTATAAATCTCAATTTTTTTGCACTTTTTTGAACAAAAAAATTCATATACTTCTTTGTTTTTTGTTGTACAAAAAAGTGTTCAAAAGAAAAGTTTTTTGTTTTTGCGCATATTTTATGGAAAAAATTAAAAAAATTTTTTTTTTTTGAAAATTGCAAAAAAAATTTTTTTTTTTTTTGAAAATTTGAAAAATTTTTCAAAAATTCATAACTTTTTTGTTTTTTGTTGTACAAAAAAGTGTTTGAAAGGAAAAGCTTGTTTGTTTTTGCGCATATTTTAAGTAAAAAAATAAAAAAAAATAATTTTTTGAAAATTGGTAAAAAATAAAAAATTTTTGAAAATTTAAAAATGTTGTATTTTTGTTGTTTTTTGTTGAAATGGGCTGTCCAACGAACTCAGGCTTCATTTTAGTGGACTAAAGAAATCCCCCAAATTGCAAGTCGATTCTTAAAAATTTACTCGAGTTATCGTCGAGACAAAAATTTCTACAGACAGACAGACAGACAGACTGACAGACAGACACATTTCTAAAAACCATTTTTTTGGAATCAGGGGTCATGAAACGTAAAGATTTATGAAAATTAGAAATTTCTCAAAATCGCACAAATCCAAGACTTTCTCATTTTTGATGAGAATGTAAAAAACATATTTCACGGAAAAAATTAAAAAAGAGCAAAATTTTTGGATATTTTGAGTTCTTTTTTGTTCATAATTTCTTATATTTACCTAAATTTGTCATCTAAAATAAAAAACCGAAAGTTTTGATATTTTTTTAATGTTTCTTCATGTTTCTGCTAATGCTTCACTCACTATAAATCTCAATTTTTTGCACTTTTTTGACAAAAAAAATTCATAACTTTTTTGTTTTTTGTTGTACAAAAAAGTGTTCAAAAGAAAAGTTGTTTGTTTTTGCGCATATTTTATGGAAAAAATTAAAAAAAATTTTTTTTTTGAAAATTGCAAAAAAAAATTTTTTTTTGAAAATTTGAAAATTTTTCAAAAATTCATAACTTTTTTGTTTTTTGTTGTACAAAAAAGTGTTGAAAGGAAAAGTTGTTTGTTTTTGCGCATATTTTAAGTAAAAAAATAAAAAAAAATAATTTTTTGAAAATTGTAAAAAATAAAAAATTTTGAAAATTTAAAAATGTTGTATTTTTGTTGTTTTTTGTTGAAATGGGCTGTCCAACGAACTCAGGCTTCATTTTAGTGGACTAAAGAAATCCCCCAAATTGCAAGTCGATTCTTAAAAATTTACTCGAGTTATCGTCGAGACAAAAATTTCTACAGACAGACAGACAGACAGACAGACTGACAGACAGACACTTTTCTAAAAACCATTTTTTTGGAATCAGGGGGTCATGAAACGTAAAGATTTATGAAAATTAGAAATTTCTCAAAATCGCACAAATCCAAGACTTTCTCATTTTTGATGAGAATGTAAAAAACATATTTCACGGAAAAAATTAAAAAAGAGCAAAATTTTTGGATATTTTGAGTTCTTTTTTGTTCATAATTTCTTATATTTACCTAAATTTGTCATCTAAAATAAAAAACCGAAAGTTTTGATATTTTTTTAATGTTTCTTCATGTTTCTGCTAATGCTTCACTCACTATAAATCTCAATTTTTTGCACTTTTTTGACAAAAAAATTCATAACTTTTTTGTTTTTTGTTGTACAAAAAAGTGTTCAAAAGAAAAGTTGTTTGTTTTTGCGCATATTTTATGGAAAAAATTAAAAAAAATTTTTTTTTTTGAAAATTGCAAAAAAATTTTTTTTTTGAAAATTTGAAAATTTTTCAAAAATTCATAACTTTTTTGTTTTTTGTTGTACAAAAAAGTGTTGAAAGGAAAAGTTGTTTGTTTTTGCGCATATTTTAAGTAAAAAAATAAAAAAAAATAATTTTTTGAAAATTGTAAAAAATAAAAAATTTTGAAAATTTAAAAATGTTGTATTTTTGTTGTTTTTTGTTGAAATGGGCTGTCCAACGAACTCAGGCTTCATTTTAGTGGACTAAAGAAATCCCCCAAATTGCAAGTCGATTCTTAAAAATTTACTCGAGTTATCGTCGAGACAAAAATTTCTACAGACAGACAGACAGACAGACTGACAGACAGACACTTTTCTAAGAACCATTTTTTGGAATCAGGGGGTCATGAAACGTAAAGATTTATGAAAATTAGAAATTTCTCAAAATCGCACAAATCCAAGACTTTCTCATTTTTGATGAGAATGTAAAAAACATATTTCACGAAAAAAATTAAAAAAGAGCAAAATTTTTGGATATTTTGAGTTCTTTTTTGTTCATAATTTCTTATATTTACCTAAATTTGTCATCTAAAATAAAAAACCGAAAGTTTTGATATTTTTTTAATGTTTCTTCATGTTTCTGCTAATGCTTCACTCACTATAAATCTCAATTTTTTGCACTTTTTTGACAAAAAAATTCATAACTTTTTTGTTTTTTGTTGTACAAAAAAGTGTTCAAAAGAAAAGTTGTTTGTTTTTGCGCATATTTTATGGAAAAAATTTAAAAAAATTTTTTTTTTGAAAATTGCAAAAAAAATTTTTTTTTTTAAATTTGAAATTTTTTTTTGAAAATTTGAAAATTTTTCAAAAAATCATAACTTTTTTGTTTTTTGTTGTACAAAAAAGTGTTGAAAGGAAAAGTTGTTTGTTTTTGCGCATATTTTAAGTAAAAAAATAAAAAAAAAATAATTTTTTGAAAATTGTAAAAAATAAAAAATTTTGAAAATTTAAAAATGTTGTATTTTTGTTGTTTTTTGTTGAAATGGGCTGTCCAACGAACTCAGGCTTCATTTTAGTGGACTAAAGAAATCCCCCAAATTGCAAGTCGATTCTTAAAAATTTACTCGAGTTATCGTCGAGACAAAAATTTCTACAGACAGACAGACAGACAGACTGACAGACAGACACTTTTCTAAAAACCATTTTTTTGGAATCAGGGGGTCATGAAACGTAAAGATTTATGAAAATTAGAAATTTCTCAAAATCGCACAAATCCAAGACTTTCTCATTTTTGATGAGAATGTAAAAAACATATTTCACGGAAAAAATTAAAAAAGAGCAAAATTTTTGGATATTTTGAGTTCTTTTTTGTTCATAATTTCTTATATTTACCTAAATTTGTCATCTAAAATAAAAAACCGAAAGTTTTGATATTTTTTTAATGTTTCTTCATGTTTCTGCTAATGCTTCACTCACTATAAATCTCAATTTTTTGCACTTTTTTGACAAAAAAATTCATAACTTTTTTGTTTTTTGTTGTACAAAAAAGTGTTCAAAAGAAAAGTTGTTTGTTTTTGCGCATATTTTATGGAAAAAATTAAAAAAAATTTTTTTTTTTTGAAAATTGCAAAAAAAAAATTTTTTTTTTTAAATTTGAAATTTTTTTTGAAAATTTGAAAATTTTTCAAAAATTCATAACTTTTTTTGTTTTTTGTTGTACAAAAAAGTGTTGAAAGGAAAAGTTGTTTGTTTTTTTGTGCGCATATTTTAAGTAAAAAAATAAAAAAAAAAATAATTTTTTGAAAATTGTAAAAAATAAAAAATTTTGAAAATTTAAAAATGTTGTATTTTTGTTGTTTTTTGTTGAAATGGGCTGTCCAACGAACTCAGGCTTCATTTTAGTGGACTAAAGAAATCCCCCAAATTGCAAGTCGATTCTTAAAAATTTACTCGAGTTATCGTCGAGACAAAAATTTCTACAGACAGACAGACAGACAGACTGACAGACAGACACTTTTCTAAAAACCATTTTTTTGGAATCAGGGGGTCATGAAACGTAAAGATTTATGAAAATTAGAAATTTCTCAAAATCGCACAAATCCAAGACTTTCTCATTTTTGATGAGAATGTAAAAAACATATTTCACGGAAAAAATTAAAAAAGAGCAAAATTTTTGGATATTTTGAGTTCTTTTTTGTTCATAATTTCTTATATTTACCTAAATTTGTCATCTAAAATAAAAAACCGAAAGTTTTGATATTTTTTTAATGTTTCTTCATGTTTCTGCTAATGCTTCACTCACTATAAATCTCAATTTTTTGCACTTTTTTGACAAAAAAATTCATAACTTTTTTGTTGTACAAAAAAGTGTTCAAAAGAAAAGTTGTTTGTTTTTGCGCATATTTTATGGAAAAAAATTTAAAAAATTTTTTTTTTTGAAAATTGCAAAAAAATTTTTTTTTTTTTAAATTTGAAATTTTTTTTTGAAAATTTGAAAATTTTTCAAAAATTCATAACTTTTTTGTTTTTTGTTGTACAAAAAAGTGTTGAAAGGAAAAGTTGTTTGTTTTTTTTGCCCATATTTTAAGTAAAAAAATAAAAAAAAATGATTTTTTGAAAATTGTAAAAAATAAAAAATTTTGAAAATTTAAAAATGTTGTATTTTTTTGTTTTTTGTTGAAATGGGCTGTCCAACAAACTCAGGCTTCATTTTAGTGGACTAAAGAAATCCCCCAAATTGCAAGTCGATTCTTAAAAATTTACTCGAGTTATCGTCGAGACAAAAATTTCTACAGACAGACAGACAGACAGACAGACTGACAGACAGACACTTTTCTAAAAACCATTTTTTTGGAATCAGGGGGTCATGAAGCGTAAAGATTTATGAAAATTAGAAATTTCTCAAAATCGCACAAATCCAAGACTTTCTCATTTTTGATGAGAATGTAAAAAACAAATTTCACGGAAAAAAATTAAAAAATAGCAAAATTTTTGGATATTTTGAGTTCTTTTTTGTTCATAATTTCTTATATTTACCTAAATTTGTCATCTAAAATAAAAAACCGAAAGTTTTGATATTTTTTTAATGTTTCTTCATGTTTCTGCTAATGCTTCACTCACTATAAATCTCAATTTTTTACACTTTTTTGACAAAAAAATTCATAACTTTTTTGTTTTTGTTGTACAAAAAAGTGCTCAAAAGAAAAGTTGTTTGTTTTTTCGCATATTTTATGGAAAATATTAAAAAAATTTTTTTTTTTGAAAATTGCAAAAAAAATTTTTTTTTTTTAAATTTGAAATTTTTTTTTGAAAATTTGAAAATTTTTCAAAAATTCATAACTTTTTTGTTTTTTGTTGTACAAAAAAGTGTTGAAAGGAAAAGTTGTTTGTTTTTTGCGCATATTTTAAGTAAAAAAATAAAAAACAATAATTTTTTGAAAATTGTAAAAAATAAAAAATTTTGAAAATTTAAAAATGTTGTATTTTTGTTGTTTTTTGTTGAAATGGGCTGTCCAACGAACTCAGGCTTCATTTTAGTGGACTAAAGAAATCCCCCAAATTGCAAGTCGATTCTTAAAAATTTACTCGAGTTATCGTCGAGACAAAAATTTCTACAGACAGACAGACAGACAGACTGACAGACAGACACTTTTCTAAAAACCATTTTTTTGGTATCAGGGGGTCATGAAACGTAAAGATTTATGAAAATTAGAAATTTCTCAAAATCGCACAAATCCAAGACTTTCTCATTTTTGATGAGAATGTAAAAAACATATTTCACGGAAAAAAATTAAAAAAGAGCAAAATTTTTGGATATTTTGAGTTCTTTTTTGTTCATAATTTCTTATATTTACCTAAATTTGTCATCTAAAATAAAAAACCGAAAGTTTTGATATTTTTTTAATGTTTCTTCATGTTTCTGCTAATGCTTCACTCACTATAAATCTCAATTTTTTGCACTTTTTTGACAAAAAAATTCATAACTTTTTTGTTTTTTGTTGTACAAAAAAGTGTTCAAAAGAAAAGTTGTTTGTTTTTGCGCATATTTTATGGAAAAAATTAAAAAAAATTTTTTTTTTTTGAAAATTGCAAAAAAAATTTTTTTTTTGAAAATTAGAAAATTTTTCAAAAATTTATAACTTTTTTGTTTTTTGTTGTACAAAAAAGTGTTGAAAGGAAAAGTTGTTTGTTTTTGCGCATATTTTAAGTAAAAAAATAAAAAAAAAATAATTTTTTGAAAATTGTAAAAAATAAAAAATTTTGAAAATTTAAAAATGTTGTATTTTTGTTGTTTTTTGTTGAAATGGGCTGTCCAACGAACTCAGGCTTCATTTTAGTGGACTAAAGAAATCCCCCAAATTGCAAGTCGATTCTTAAAAATTTACTCGAATTATCGTCGAGACAAAAATTTCTACAGACAGACAGACAGACAGACTGACAGACAGACACTTTTCTAAAAACCATTTTTTTGCAATCAGGGGGTCATGAAACGTAAAGATTTATGAAAATTAGAAATTTCTCAAAATCGCACAAATCCAAGACTTTCTCATTTTTGATGAGAATGTAAAAAACATATTTCACGGAAAAAATTAAAAAAGTGCAAAATTTTTGGATATTTTGAGTTCTTTATTGTTCATAATTTCTTATATTTACCTAAATTTGTCATCTAAAATAAAAAACCCAAAGTTTTGATATTTTTTTAATGTTTCTTCATGTTTCTGCTAATGCTACACTCACTATAAATCTCAATTTTTTGCACTTTTTTGACAAAAAAATTCATAACCTTTTGTTTTTTGTTGTACAAAAAAGTGTTCAAAAGAAAAGTTGTTTGTTTTTACGCATATTTTTTGGAAAAAATTAAAAAAAATTTTTTTTTGAAAATTGCAAAAAAAAAATTTTTTTTGAAAATTTGAAAATTTTTCAAAAATTCATAACTTTTTTGTTTTTTGTTGTACAAAAAAGTGTTGAAAGGAAAAGTTGTTTGTTTTTGCGCATATTTTAAGTAAAAAAATAAAAAAAAATAATTTTTTGAAAATTGTAAAAAATAAAAAATTTTGAAAATTTAAAAATGTTGTATTTTTGTTGTTTTTTGTTGAAATGGGCTGTCCAACGAACTCAGGCTTCATTTTAGTGGACTAAAGAAATCCCCCAAATTGCAAGTCGATTCTTAAAAATTTACTCGAGTTATCGTCGAGACAAAAATTTCTACAGACAGACAGACAGACAGACTGACAGACAGACACTTTTCTAAAAACCATTTTTTTGGAATCAGGGGGTCATGAAACGTAAAGATTTATGAAAATTAGAAATTTCTCAAAATCGCACAAATCCAAGACTTTCTCATTTTTGATGAGAATGTAAAAAACATATTTCACGGAAAAAATTAAAAAAGAGCAAAATTTTTGGATATTTTGAGTTCTTTTTTGTTCATAATTTCTTATATTTACCTAAATTTGTCATCTAAAATAAAAAACCGAAAGTTTTGATATTTTTTTAATGTTTCTTCATGTTTCTGCTAATGCTTCACTCACTATAAATCTCAATTTTTTGCACTTTTTTGACAAAAAAATTCATAACTTTTTTGTTTTTTGTTGTACAAAAAAGTGTTCAAAAGAAAAGTTGTTTGTTTTTGCGCATATTTTATGGAAAAAATTGAAAAAATTTTTTTTTTTTGAAAATTGCAAAAAAAAAATTTTTTTTTTTAAATTTGAAATTTTTTTTTGAAAATTTGAAAATTTTTCAAAAATTCATAACTTTTTTGTTTTTTGTTGTACAAAAAAGTGTTGAAAGGAAAAGTTGTTTGTTTTTGCGCATATTTTAAGTAAAAAAATAAAAAAAAATAATTTTTTGAAAATTGTAAAAAATAAAAAATTTTGAAAATTTAAAAATGTTGTATTTTTGTTGTTTTTTGTTGAAATGGGCTGTCCAACGAACTCAGGCTTCATTTTAGTGGACTAAAGAAATCCCCCAAATTGCAAGTCGATTCTTAAAAATTTACTCGAGTTATCGTCGAGACAAAAATTTCTACAGACAGACAGACAGACAGACTGACAGACAGACACTTTTCTAAAAACCATTTTTTTGGAATCAGGGGGTCATGAAACGTAAAGATTTATGAAAATTAGAAATTTCTCAAAATCGCACAAATCCAAGACTTTCTCATTTTTGATGAGAATGTAAAAAACATATTTCACGGAAAAAAATTAAAAAAGAGCAAAATTTTTGGATATTTTGAGTTCTTTTTTGTTCATAATTTCTTATAATTACCTAAATTTGTCATCTAAAATAAAAAACCGAAAGTTTTGATATTTTTTTAATGTTTCTTCATGTTTCTGCTAATGCTTCACTCACTATAAATCTCAATTTTTTGCACTTTTTTGACAAAAAAATTCATAACTTTTTTGTTTTTTGTTGTACAAAAAAGTGTTCAAAAGAAAAGTTGTTAGTTTTTGCGCATATTTTATGGAAAAAATTAAAAAAATTTTTTTTTGAAAATTGAAAAAAAATTTTTTTTTTTTAAATTTTAATTTTTTTTTTTAAAATTTGAAAATTTTTCAAAAATTCATAACTTTTTTGTTTTTTGTTGTACAAAAAAGTGTTGAAAGGAAAAGTTGTTTGTTTTTGCGCATATTTTAAGTAAAAAAATAAAAAAAAATAATTTTTTGAAAATTGTAAAAAATAAAAAATTTTGAAAATTTAAAAATGTTGTATTTTTGTTGTTTTTTGTTGAAATGGGCTGTCCAACGAACTCAGGCTTCATTTTAGTGGACTAAAGAAATCACCCAAATTGCAAGTCGATTCTTAAAAATTTACTCGAGTTATCGTCGAGACAAAAATTTCTACAGACAGACAGACAGACAGACAGACAGACTGACAGACAGACACTTTTCTAAAAACCATTTTTTTGGAATCAGGGGGTCATGAAACGTAAAGATTTATGAAAATTAGAAATTTCTCAAAATCGCACAAATCCAAGACTTTCTCATTTTTGATGAGAATGTAAAAAACATATTTCACGGAAAAAAATTAAAAAAGAGCAAAATTTTTGGATATTTTGAGTTCTTTTTTGTTCATAATTTCTTATATTTACCTAAATTTGTCATCTAAAATAAAAAACCGAAAGTTTTGATATTTTTTTAATGTTTCTTCATGTTTCTGCTAATGCTTCACTCACTATAAATCTCAATTTTTTGCACTTTTTTGACAAAAAAATTCATAACTTTTTTGTTTTTTGTTGTACAAAAAAGTGTTCAAAAGAAAAGTTGTTTGTTTTTGCGCATATTTTATGGAAAAAATTAAAAAAAATTTTTTTTTTTGAAAATTGCAAAAAAATTTTTTTTTTTTAAATTTGAAATTTTTTTTTGAAAATTTGAAAATTTTTCAAAAATTCATAACTTTTTTGTTTTTTGTTGTACAAAAAAGTGTTGAAAGGAAAAGTTGTTTGTTTTTGCGCATATTTTAAGTAAAAAAATAAAAAAAAATAATTTTTTGAAAATTGTAAAAAATAAAAAATTTTGAAAATTTAAAAATGTTGTATTTTTGTTGTTTTTTGTTGAAATGGGCTGTCCAACGAACTCAGGCTTCATTTTAGTGGACTAAAGAAATCCCCCAAATTGCAAGTCGATTCTTAAAAATTTACTCGAGTTATCGTCGAGACAAAAATTTCTACAGACAGACAGACAGACAGACAGACTGACAGACAGACACTTTTCTAAAAACCATTTTTTTGGAATCAGGGGGTCATGAAACGTAAAGATTTATGAAAATTAGAAATTTCTCAAAATCGCACAAATCCAAGACTTTCTCATTTTTGATGAGAATGTAAAAAACATATTTCACGGAAAAAATTAAAAAAGAGCAAAATTTTTGGATATTTTGAGTTCTTTTTTGTTCATAATTTCTTATATTTACCTAAATTTGTCATCTAAAATAAAAAACCGAAAGTTTTGATATTTTTTTAATGTTTCTTCATGTTTCTGCTAATGCTTCACTCACTATAAATCTCAATTTTTTGCACTTTTTTGACAAAAAAATTCATAACTTTTTTGTTTTTTGTTGTACAAAAAAGTGTTCAAAAGAAAAGTTGTTTGTTTTTGCGCATATTTTATGGAAAAAATTAAAAAAAATTTTTTTTTTGAAAATTGCAAAAAAAATTTTTTTTTGAAAATTTGAAAATTTTTCAAAAATTCATAACTTTTTTGTTTTTTGTTGTACAAAAAAGTGTTGAAAGGAAAAGTTGTTTGTTTTTGCGCATATTTTAAGTAAAAAAATAAAAAAAAATAATTTTTTGAAAATTGTAAAAAATAAAAAATTTTGAAAATTTAAAAATGTTGTATTTTTGTTGTTTTTTGTTGAAATGGGCTGTCCAACGAACTCAGGCTTCATTTTAGTGGACTAAAGAAATCCCCCAAATTGCAAGTCGATTCTTAAAAATTTACTCGAGTTATCGTCGAGACAAAAATTTCTACAGACAGACAGACAGACAGACTGACAGACAGACACTTTTCTAAAAACCATTTTTTTGGAATCAGGGGGTCATGAAACGTAAAGATTTATGAAAATTAGAAATTTCTCAAAATCGCACAAATCCAAGACTTTCTCATTTTTGATGAGAATGTAAAAAACATATTTCACGGAAAAAATTAAAAAAGAGCAAAATTTTTGGATATTTTGAGTTCTTTTTTGTTCATAATTTCTTATATTTACCTAAATTTGTCATCTAAAATAAAAAACCGAAAGTTTTGATATTTTTTAATGTTTCTTCATGTTTCTGCTAATGCTTCACTCACTATAAATCTCAATTTTTTGCACTTTTTTGACAAAAAAATTCATAACTTTTTTGTTTTTTGTTGTACAAAAAAGTGTTCAAAAGAAAAGTTGTTTGTTTTTGCGCATATTTTATGGAAAAAATTAAAAAAATTTTTTTTTTTGAAAATTGCAAAAAAATTTTTTTTTTTTAAATTTGAAATTTTTTTTTGAAAATTTGAAAATTTTTCAAAAATTCATAACTTTTTTGTTTTTTGTTGTACAAAAAAGTGTTGAAAGGAAAAGTTGTTTGTTTTTGCGCATATTTTAAGTAAAAAAATAAAAAAAAATAATTTTTTGAAAATTGTAAAAAATAAAAAATTTTGAAAATTTAAAAATGTTGTATTTTTGTTGTTTTTTGTTGAAATGGGCTGTCCAACGAACTCAGGCTTCATTTTAGTGGACTAAAGAAATCCCCCAAATTGCAAGTCGATTCTTAAAAATTTACTCGAGTTATCGTCGAGACAAAAATTTCTACAGACAGACAGACAGACAGACTGACAGACAGACACTTTTCTAAAAACCATTTTTTTGGAATCAGGGGGTCATGAAACGTAAAGATTTATGAAAATTAGAAATTTCTCAAAATCGCACAAATCCAAGACTTTCTCATTTTTGATGAGAATGTAAAAAACATATTTCACGGAAAAAAATTAAAAAAGAGCAAAATTTTTGGATATTTTGAGTTCTTTTTTGTTCATAATTTCTTATATTTACCTAAATTTGTCATCTAAAATAAAAAACCGAAAGTTTTGATATTTTTTTAATGTTTCTTCATGTTTCTGCTAATGCTTCACTCACTATAAATCTCAATTTTTTGCACTTTTTTGACAAAAAAATTCATAACTTTTTTGTTTTTTGTTGTACAAAAAAGTGTTTAAAAGAAAAGGTGTTTGTTTTTGCGCATATTTTATGGAAAAAATTAAAAAAAATTTTTTTTTTTGAAAATTGAAAAAAAATTTGAAATTTTTTTTTGAAAATTTGAAAATTTTTCAAAAATTCATAACTTTTTTGTTTTTTGTTGTACAAAAAAGTGTTGAAAGGAAAAGTTGTTTGTTTTTTGCGCATATTTTAAGTAAAAAAATAAAAAAAAATAATTTTTTGAAAATTGTAAAAAATAAAAAATTTTGAAAATTTAAAAATGTTGTATTTTTGTTGTTTTTTGTTGAAATGGGCTGTCCAACGAACTCAGGCTTCATTTTAGTGGACTAAAGAAATCCCCCAAATTGCAAGTCGATTCTTAAAAATTTACTCGAGTTATCGTCGAGACAAAAATTTCTACAGACAGACAGACAGACAGACTGACAGACAGACACTTTTCTAAAAACCATTTTTTTGGAATCAGGGGGTCATGAAACGTAAAGATTTATGAAAATTAGAAATTTCTCAAAATCGCACAAATCCAAGACTTTCTCATTTTTGATGAGAATGTAAAAAACATATTTCACGGAAAAAATTAAAAAAGAGCAAAATTTTTGGATATTTTGAGTTCTTTTTTGTTCATAATTTCTTATATTTACCTAAATTTGTCATCTAAAATAAAAAACCGAAAGTTTTGATATTTTATTAATGTTTCTTCATGTTTTCTGCTAATGCTTCACTCACTATAAATCTCAATTTTTTGCACTTTTTTGACAAAAAAATTCATAACTTTTTTGTTTTTTGTTGTACAAAAAAGTGTTCAAAAGAAAAGTTGTTTGTTTTTGCGCATATTTTATGGAAAAAATTAAAAAAAATTTTTTTTTTGAACATTGCAAAAAAAAATTTTTTTAGAAAATTTGAAAATTTTTCAAAAATTCATAACTTTTTTGTTTTTTGTTGTACAAAAAAGTGTTGAAAGGAAAAGTTGTTTGTTTTTGCGCATATTTTAAGTAAAAAAATAAAAAAAAATAATTTTTTGAAAATTGTAAAAAATAAAAAATTTTGAAAATTTAAAAATGTTGTATTTTTGTTGTTTTTTGTTGAAATGGGCTGTCCAACGAACTCAGGCTTCATTTTAGTGGACTAAAGAAATCCCCCAAATTGCAAGTCGATTCTTAAAAATTTACTCGAGTTATCGTCGAGACAAAAATTTCTACAGACAGACAGACAGACAGACTGACAGACAGACACTTTTCTAAAAACCATTTTTTTGGAATCAGGGGGTCATGAAACGTAAAGATTTATGAAAATTAGAAATTTCTCAAAATCGCACAAATCCAAGACTTTCTCATTTTTGATGAGAATGTAAAAAACATATTTCACGGAAAAAATTAAAAAAGAGCAAAATTTTTGGATATTTTGAGTTCTTTTTTGTTCATAATTTCTTATATTTACCTAAATTTGTCATCTAAAATAAAAAACCGAAAGTTTTGATATTTTTTTAATGTTTCTTCATGTTTCTGCTAATGCTTCACTCACTATAAATCTCAATTTTTTGCACTTTTTTGACAAAAAAATTCATAACTTTTTTGTTTTTTGTTGTACAAAAAAGTGTTCAGAAGAAAAGTTGTTTGCTTTTGCGCATATTTTATGGAAAAAATTAAAAAAAAATTTTTTTTTGAAAATTGCAAAAAAAAATATTTTTTTTGAAAATTTGAAAATTTTTCAAAAATTCATAACTTTTTTGTTTTTGGTTGTACAAAAAAGTGTTAAAAGGAAAAGTTGTTTGTTTTTGCGCATATTTTAAGTTAAAAAAATAAAAAAAAATAATTTTTTGAAAATTGTAAAAAATAAAAAATTTTGAAAATTTAAAAATGTTGTATTTTTGTTGTTTTTTGTTGAAATGGGCTGTCCAACGAACTCAGGCTTCATTTTAGTGGACTAAAGAAATCCCCCAAATTGCAAGTCGATTCTTAAAAATTTACTCGAGTTATTGTCGAGACAAAAATTTCTACAGACAGACAGACAGACAGACTGACAGACAGACACTTTTCTAAAAACCATTTTTTTGGAATCAGGGGGTCATGAAACGTAAAGATTTATGAAAATTAGAAATTTCTCAAAATCGCACAAATCCAAGACTTTCTCATTTTTGATGAGAATGTAAAAAACATATTTCACGAAAAAAATTAAAAAAGAGCAAAATTTTTGGATATTTTGAGTTCTTTTTTGTTCATAATTTCTTATATTTACCTAAATTTGTCATCTAAAATAAAAAACCGAAAGTTTTGATATTTTTTAATGTTTCTTCATGTTTCTGCTAATGCTTCACTCACTATAAATCTCAATTTTTTGCACTTTTTTGACAAAAAAATTCATAACTTTTTTGTTTTTTGTTGTACAAAAAAGTGTTCAAAAGAAAAGTTGTTTGTTTTTGCGCATATTTTATGGAAAAAATTAAAAAAATTTTTTTTTTGAAAATTGCAAAAAAAAATTTTTTTAGAAAATTTGAAAATTTTTCAAAAATTCATAACTTTTTTGTTTTTTGTTGTACAAAAAAGTGTTTAAAGGAAAAGTTGTTTGTTTTTGCGCATATTTTAAGTAAAAAAATAAAAAAAAATAATTTTTTGAAAATTTTAAAAAATAAAAAATTTTGAAAATTTAAAAATGTTGTATTTTTGTTGTTTTTTGTTGAAATGGGCTGTCCAACGAACTCAGGCTTCATTTTAGTGGACTAAAGAAATCCCCCAAATTGCAAGTCGATTCTTAAAAATTTACTCGAGTTATCGTCGAGACAAAAATTTCTACAGACAGACAGACAGACAGACTGACAGACAGACACTTTTCTAAAAACCATTTTTTTGGAATCAGGGGGTCATGAAACGTAAAGATTTATGAAAATTAGAAATTTCTCAAAATCGCACAAATCCAAGACTTTCTCATTTTTGATGAGAATGTAAAAAACATATTTCACGGAAAAAATTAAAAAAGAGCAAAATTTTTGGATATTTTGAGTTCTTTTTTGTTCATAATTTCTTATATTTACCTAAATTTGTCATCTAAAATAAAAAACCGAAAGTTTTGATATTTTTTTAATGTTTCTTCATGTTTCTGCTAATGCTTCACTCACTATAAATCTCAATTTTTTGCACTTTTTTGACAAAAAAATTCATAACTTTTTTGTTTTTTGTTGTACAAAAAAGTGTTCAAAAGAAAAGTTGTTTGTTTTTGCGCATATTTTATGGAAAAAATTAAAAAAATTTTTTTTTTTGAAAATTGCAAAAAAATTTTTTTTTTTTAAATTTGAAATTTTTTTTGAAAATTTTAAAATTTTTCAAAAATTCATAACTTTTTTGTTTTTTGTTGTACAAAAAAGTGTTGAAAGGAAAAGTTGTTTGTTTTTGCGCATATTTTAAGTAAAAAAATAAAAAAAAATAATTTTTTGAAAATTGTAAAAAATAAAAAATTTTGAAAATTTAAAAATGTTGTATTTTTGTTGTTTTTTGTTGAAATGGGCTGTCCAACGAACTCAGGCTTCATTTTAGTGGACTAAAGAAATCCCCCAAATTGCAAGTCGATTCTTAAAAATTTACTCGAGTTATCGTCGAGACAAAAATTTCTACAGACAGACAGACAGACAGACAGACTGACAGACAGACACTTTTCTAAAAACCATTTTTTTGGAATCAGGGGGTCATGAAACGTAAAGATTTATGAAAATTAGAAATTTCTCAAAATCGCACAAATCCAAGACTTTCTCATTTTTGATGAGAATGTAAAAAACATATTTCACGAAAAAAATTAAAAAAGAGCAAAATTTTTGGATATTTTGAGTTCTTTTTTGTTCATAATTTCTTATATTTACCTAAATTTGTCATCTAAAATAAAAAACCGAAAGTTTTGATATTTTTTAATGTTTCTTCATGTTTCTGCTAATGCTTCACTCACTATAAATCTCAATTTTTTGCACTTTTTTGACAAAAAAATTCATAACTTTTTTGTTTTTTGTTGTACAAAAAAGTGTTCAAAAGAAAAGTTGTTTGTTTTTGCGCATATTTTATGGAAAAAATTAAAAAAATTTTTTTTTTTGAAAATTGCAAAAAAATTTTTTTTTTTTAAATTTTAAAATTTTTCAAAAATTCATAACTTTTTTGTTTTTTGTTGTACAAAAAAGTGTTGAAAGGAAAAGTTGTTTGTTTTTGCGCATATTTTAAGTAAAAAAATAAAAAAAAATAATTTTTTGAAAATTGTAAAAAATAAAAAATTTTGAAAATTTAAAAATGTTGTATTTTTGTTGTTTTTTGTTGAAATGGGCTGTCCAACGAACTCAGGCTTCATTTTAGTGGACTAAAGAAATCCCCCAAATTGCAAGTCGATTCTTAAAAATTTACTCGAGTTATCGTCGAGACAAAAATTTCTACAGACAGACAGACAGACAGACAGACTGACAGACAGACACTTTTCTAAAAACCATTTTTTTGGAATCAGGGGGTCATGAAACGTAAAGATTTATGAAAATTAGAAATTTCTCAAAATCGCACAAATCCAAGACTTTCTCATTTTTGATGAGAATGTAAAAAACATATTTCACGGAAAAAATTAAAAAAGAGCAAAATTTTTGGATATTTTGAGTTCTTTTTTGTTCATAATTTCTTATATTTACCTAAATTTGTCATCTAAAATAAAAAACCGAAAGTTTTGATATTTTTTAATGTTTCTTCATGTTTCTGCTAATGCTTCACTCACTATAAATCTCAATTTTTTGCACTTTTTTGACAAAAAAATTCATAACTTTTTTGTTTTTTGTTGTACAAAAAAGTGTTCAAAAGAAAAGTTGTTTGTTTTTGCGCATATTTTATGAAAAAAATTAAAAAAATTTTTTTTTTTGAAAATTGCAAAAAAAAATTTTTTTTGAAAATTTGAAAATTTTTCAAAAATTCATAACTTTTTTGTTTTTTGTTGTACAAAAAAGTGTTGAAAGGAAAAGTTGTTTGTTTTTGCGCATATTTTAAGTAAAAAAATAAAAAAAAATAATTTTTTGAAAATTGTAAAAAATAAAAAATTTTGAAAATTTAAAAATGTTGTATTTTTGTTGTTTTTTGTTGAAATGGGCTGTCCAACGAACTCAGGCTTCATTTTAGTGGACTAAAGAAATCCCCCAAATTGCAAGTCGATTCTTAAAAATTTACTCGAGTTATCGTCGAGACAAAAATTTCTACAGACAGACAGACAGACAGACTGACAGACAGACACTTTTCTAAAAACCATTTTTTTGGAATCAGGGGGTCATGAAACGTAAAGATTTATGAAAATTAGAAATTTCTCAAAATCGCACAAATCCAAGACTTTCTCATTTTTGATGAGAATGTAAAAAACATATTTCACGGAAAAAATTAAAAAAGAGCAAAATTTTTGGATATTTTGAGTTCTTTTTTGTTCATAATTTCTTATATTTACCTAAATTTGTCATCTAAAATAAAAAACCGAAAGTTTTGATATTTTTTTAATGTTTCTTCATGTTTCTGCTAATGCTTCACTCACTATAAATCTCAATTTTTTGCACTTTTTTGACAAAAAAATTCATAACTTTTTTGTTTTTTGTTGTACAAAAAAGTGTTCAAAAGAAAAGTTGTTTGTTTTTGCGCATATTTTATGGAAAAAATTAAAAAAATTTTTTTTTTTGAAAATTGCAAAAAAATTTTTTTTTTGAAAATTTGAAAATTTTTCAAAAATTCATAACTTTTTTGTTTTTTGTTGTACAAAAAAGTGTTAAAAGGAAAAGTTGTTTGTTTTTGCGCATATTTTAAGTAAAAAAATAAAAAAAAATAATTTTTTGAAAATTGTAAAAAATAAAAAATTTTGAAAATTTAAAAATGTTGTATTTTTGTTGTTTTTTTGTTGAAATGGGCTGTCCAACGAACTCAGGCTTCATTTTATTGGACTAAAGAAATCCCCCAAATTGCAAGTCGATTCTTAAAAATTTACTCGAATTATCGTCGAAACAAAAATTTCTACAGACAGACAGACAGACAGACTGACAGACAGACACTTTTCTAAAAACCATTTTTTTGGAATCAGGGGGTCATGAAACGTAAAGATTTATGAAAATTAGAAATTTCTCAAAATCGCACAAATCCAAGACTTTCTCATTTTTGATGAGAATGTAAAAAACATATTTCACGGAAAAAATTAAAAAAGAGCAAAATTTTTGGATATTTTGAGTTCTTTTTTGTTCATAATTTCTTATATTTACCTAAATTTGTCATCTAAAATAAAAAACCGAAAGTTTTGATATTTTTTTAATGTTTCTTCATGTTTCTGCTAATGCTTCACTCACTATAAATCTCAATTTTTTGCACTTTTTTGACAAAAAAATTCATAACTTTTTTGTTTTTTGTTGTACAAAAAAGTGTTCAAAAGAAAAGTTGTTTGTTTTTGCGCATATTTTATGGAAAAAATTAAAAAAAATTTTTTTTTTGAAAATTGAAAAAAAATTTTTTTTTTTTAGTTTGAAATTTTTTTTGAAAATTTGAAAATTTTTCAAAAATTCATAACTTTTTTGTTTTTTGTTGTACAAAAAAGTGTTGAAAGGAAAAGTTGTTTGTTTTTGCGCATATTTTAAGTAAAAAAATAAAAAAAAATAATTTTTTGAAAATTGTAAAAAATAAAAAATTTTGAAAATTTAAAAATGTTGTATTTTTGTTGTTTTTTGTTGAAATGGGCTGTCCAACGAACTCAGGCTTCATTTTAGTGGACTAAAGAAATCCCCCAAATTGCAAGTCGATTCTTAAAAATTTACTCGAGTTATCGTCGAGACAAAAATTTCTACAGACAGACAGACAGACAGACTGACAGACAGACACTTTTCTAAAAACCATTTTTTTGGAATCAGGGGGTCATGAAACGTAAAGATTTATGAAAATTAGAAATTTCTCAAAATCGCACAAATCCAAGACTTTCTCATTTTTGATGAGAATGTAAAAAACATATTTCACGGAAAAAAATTAAAAAAGAGCAAAATTTTTGGATATTTTGAGTTCTTTTTTGTTCATAATTTCTTATATTTACCTAAATTTGTCATCTAAAATAAAAAACCGAAAGTTTTGATATTTTTTTAATGTTTCTTCATGTTTCTGCTAATGCTTCACTCACTATAAATCTCAATTTTTTGCACTTTTTTGACAAAAAAATTCATAACTTTTTTGTTTTTTGTTGTACAAAAAAGTGTTCAAAAGAAAAGTTGTTTGTTTTTGCGCATATTTTATGGAAAAAATTAAAAAAATTTTTTTTTTTGAAAATTGCAAAAAAAATTGTTTTTTTAAATTTTAAATTTTTTTTTGAAAATTTGAAAATTTTTCAAAAATTCATAACTTTTTTGTTTTTTGTTGTACAAAAAAGTGTTGAAAGGAAAAGTTGTTTGTTTTTGCGCATATTTTAAGTAAAAAAATAAAAAAAAATAATTTTTTGAAAATTGTAAAAAATAAAAAATTTTGAAAATTTAAAAATGTTGTATTTTTGTTGTTTTTTGTTGAAATGGGCTGTCCAACGAACTCAGGCTTCATTTTAGTGGACTAAAGAAATCCCCCAAATTGCAAGTCGATTCTTAAAAATTTACTCGAGTTATCGTCGAGACAAAAATTTCTACAGACAGACAGACAGACAGACTGACAGACAGACACTTTTCTAAAAACCATTTTTTTGGAATCAGGGGGTCATGAAACGTAAAGATTTATGAAAATTAGAAATTTCTCAAAATCGCACAAATCCAAGACTTTCTCATTTTTGATGAGAATGTAAAAAACATATTTCACGGAAAAAATTAAAAAAGAGCAAAATTTTTGGATATTTTGAGTTCTTTTTTGTTCATAATTTCTTATATTTACCTAAATTTGTCATCTAAAATAAAAAACCGAAAGTTTTGATATTTTTTTAATGTTTCTTCATGTTTCTGCTAATGCTTCACTCACTATAAATCTCAATTTTTTGCACTTTTTTGACAAAAAAATTCATAACTTTTTTGTTTTTTGTTGTACAAAAAAGTGTTCAAAAGAAAAGTTGTTTGTTTTTTTTGCGCATATTTTATGGAAAAAATTTAAAAAAAATTTTTTTTTTGAAAATTGCAAAAAAAAATTTTTTTTGAAAATTTGAAAATTTTTCAAAAATTCATAACTTTTTTGTTTTTTGTTGTACAAAAAAGTGTTGAAAGGAAAAGTTGTTTGTTTTTTGCGCATATTTTAAGTAAAAAAATAAAAAAAAATAATTTTTTGAAAATTGTAAAAAATAAAAAATTTTGAAAATTTAAAAATGTTGTATTTTTGTTGTTTTTTGTTGAAATGGGCTGTCCAACGAACTCAGGCTTCATTTTAGTGGACTAAAGAAATCCCCCAAATTGCAAGTCGATTCTTAAAAATTTACTCGAGTTATCGTCGAGACAAAAATTTCTACAGACAGACAGACAGACAGACAGACAGACAGACAGACAGACAGACACTTTTCTAAAAACCATTTTTTTGGAATCAGGGGGTCATGAAACGTAAAGATTTATGAAAATTAGAAATTTCTCAAAATCGCACAAATCCAAGACTTTCTCATTTTTGATGAGAATGTAAAAAACATATTTCACGGAAAAAATTAAAAAAGAGCAAAATTTTTGGATATTTTGAGTTCTTTTTTGTTCATAATTTCTTATATTTACCTAAATTTGTCATCTAAAATAAAAAACCGAAAGTTTTGATATTTTTTTAATGTTTCTTCATGTTTCTGCTAATGCTTCACTCACTATAAATCTCAATTTTTTGCACTTTTTTGACAAAAAAATTCATAACTTTTTTGTTTTTTGTTGTACAAAAAAGTGTTCAAAAGAAAAGTTGTTTGTTTTTGCGCATATTTTATGGAAAAAATTAAAAAAATTTTTTTTTTTGAAAATTGCAAAAAAAAATTTTTTTTGAAAATTTGTAAATTTTTAAAAAATTCATAACTTTTTTGTTTTTTGTTGTACAAAAAAGTGTTGAAAGGAAAAGTTGTTTGTTTTTGCGCATATTTTAAGTAAAAAAATAAAAAAAAATAATTTTTTGAAAATTGTAAAAAATAAAAAATTTTGAAAATTTAAAAATGTTGTATTTTTGTTGTTTTTTGTTGAAATGGGCTGTCCAACGAACTCAGGCTTCATTTTAGTGGACTAAAGAAATCCCCCAAATTGCAAGTCGATTCTTAAAAATTTACTCGAGTTATCGTCGAGACAAAAATTTCTACAGACAGACAGACAGACAGACTGACAGACAGACACTTTTCTAAAAACCATTTTTTTGGAATCAGGGGGTCATGAAACGTAAAGATTTATGAAAATTAGAAATTTCTCAAAATCGCACAAATCCAAGACTTTCTCATTTTTGATGAGAATGTAAAAAACATATTTCACGGAAAAAATTAAAAAAGAGCAAAATTTTTGGATATTTTGAGTTCTTTTTTGTTCATAATTTCTTATATTTACCTAAATTTGTCATCTAAAATAAAAAACCGAAAGTTTTGATATTTTTTTAATGTTTCTTCATGTTTCTGCTAATGCTTCACTCACTATAAATCTCAATTTTTTGCACTTTTTTGACAAAAAAATTCATAACTTTTTTGTTTTTTGTTGTACAAAAAAGTGTTCAAAAGAAAAGTTGTTTGTTTTTGCGCATATTTTATGGAAAAAATTAAAAAAATTTTTTTTTTTGAAAATTGCAAAAAAAAATTTTTTTTTTGAAAATTTGAAAATTTTTCAAAAATTCATAACTTTTTTGTTTTTTGTTGTACAAAAAAGTGTTGAAAGGAAAAGTTGTTTGTTTTTGCGCATATTTTAAGTAAAAAAATAAAAAAAAATAATTTTTTGAAAATTGTAAAAAATAAAAAATTTTGAAAATTTAAAAATGTTGTATTTTTGTTGTTTTTTGTTGAAATGGGCTGTCCAACGAACTCAGGCTTCATTTTAGTGGACTAAAGAAATCCCCCAAATTGCAAGTCGATTCTTAAAAATTTACTCGAGTTATCGTCGAGACAAAAATTTCTACAGACAGACAGACAGACAGACAGACAGACAGACTGACAGACAGACACTTTTCTAAAAACCATTTTTTTGGAATCAGGGGGTCATGAAACGTAAAGATTTATGAAAATTAGAAATTTCTCAAAATCGCACAAATCCAAGACTTTCTCATTTTTGATGAGAATGTAAAAAACATATTTCACGGAAAAAATTAAAAAAGAGCAAAATTTTTGGATATTTTGAGTTCTTTTTTGTTCATAATTTCTTATATTTACCTAAATTTGTCATCTAAAATAAAAAACCGAAAGTTTTGATATTTTTTTAATGTTTCTTCATGTTTCTGCTAATGCTTCACTCACTATAAATCTCAATTTTTTGCACTTTTTTGACAAAAAAATTCATAACTTTTTTGTTTTTTGTTGTACAAAAAAGTGTTCAAAAGAAAAGTTGTTTGTTTTTGCGCATATTTTATGGAAAAAATTTAAAAAAAAATTTTTTTTTTGAAAATTGCAAAAAAAAATTTTTTTTGAAAATTTGAAAATTTTTCAAAAAATCATAACTTTTTTGTTTATTGTTGTACAAAAAAGTGTTGAAAGGAAAAGTTGTTTGTTTTTGCGCATATTTTAAGTAAAAAAATAAAAATAAATAATTTTTTGAAAATTGTAAAAAATAAAAAATTTTGAAAATTTAAAAATGTATTTTTGTTGTTTTTTGTTGAAATGGGCTGTCCAACGAACTCAGGCTTCATTTTAGTGGACTAAAGAAATCCCCCAAATTGGAAGTCGATTCTTAAAAATTTACTCGAGTTATCGTCGAGACAAAAATTTCTACAGACAGACAGACAGACTGACAGACAGACACTTTTCTAAAAACCATTTTTTTGGAATCAGGGGGCCATGAAACGTAAAGATTTATGAAAATTAGAAATTTCTCAAAATCGCACAAATCCAAGACTTTCTCATTTTTGATGAGAATGTAAAAAACATATTTCACGGAAAAAATTAAAAAAGAGCAAAATTTTTGGATATTTTGAGTTCTTTTTTGTTCATAATTTCTTATATTTACCTAAATTTGTCATCTAAAATAAAAAACCGAAAGTTTTGATATTTTTTTAATGTTTCTTCATGTTTCTGCTAATGCTTCACTCACTATAAATCTCAATTTTTTGCACTTTTTTGACAAAAAAATTCATAACTTTTTTGTTTTTTGTTGTACAAAAAAGTGTTCAAAAGAAAAGTTGTTTGTTTTTGCGCATATTTTATGGAAAAAATTAAAAAAAATTTTTTTTTTGAAAATTGCAAAAAAAAATTTTTTTTGAAAATTTGAAAATTTTTCAAAAATTCATAACTTTTTTGTTTTTTGTTGTACAAAAAAGTGTTGAAAGGAAAAGTTGTTTGTTTTTGCGCATATTTTAAGTAAAAAAATAAAAAAAAATAATTTTTTGAAAATTGTAAAAAATAAAAAATTTTGAAAATTTAAAAATGTTGTATTTTTGTTGTTTTTTGTTGAAATGGGCTGTCCAACGAACTCAGGCTTCATTTTAGTGGACTAAAGAAATCCCCCAAATTGCAAGTCGATTCTTAAAAATTTACTCGAGTTATCGTCGAGACAAAAATTTCTACAGACAGACAGACAGACAGACAGACTGACAGACAGACACTTTTCTAAAAACCATTTTTTTGGAATCAGGGGGTCATGAAACGTAAAGATTTATGAAAATTAGAAATTTCTCAAAATCGCACAAATCCAAGACTTTCTCATTTTTGATGAGAATGTAAAAAACATATTTCACGGAAAAAATTAAAAAAGAGCAAAATTTTTGGATATTTTGAGTTCTTTTTTGTTCATAATTTCTTATATTTACCTAAATTTGTCATCTAAAATAAAAAACCGAAAGTTTTGATATTTTTTTAATGTTTCTTCATGTTTCTGCTAATGCTTCACTCACTATAAATCTCAATTTTTTGCACTTTTTTGACAAAAAAATTCATAACTTTTTTGTTTTTTGTTGTACAAAAAAGTGTTCAAAAGAAAAGTTGTTTGATTTTGCGCATATTTTATGGAAAAAATTAAAAAAAATTTTTTTTTTTTAAAATTGCAAAAAAAAATTTTTTTTGGAAATTTGAAAATTTTTCAAAAATTCATAACTTTTTTGTTTTTTGTTGTACAAAAAAGTGTTGAAAGGAAAAGTTGTTTGTTTTTTTTGCGCATATTTTAAGTAAAAAAATAAAAAAAAATAATTTTTTGAAAATTGTAAAAAATAAAAAATTTTGAAAATTTAAAAATGTTGTATTTTTGTTGTTTTTTGTTGAAATGGGCTGTCCAACGAACTCAGGCTTCATTTTAGTGGACTAAAGAAATCCCCCAAATTGCAAGTCGATTCTTAAAAAGTTACTCGAGTTATCGTCGAGACAAAAATTTCTACAGACAGACAGACAGACAGACTGACAGACAGACACTTTTCTAAAAACCATTTTTTTGGAATCAGGGGGTCATGAAACGTAAAGATTTATGAAAATTAGAAATTTCTCAAAATCGCACAAATCCAAGACTTTCTCATTTTTGATGAGAATGTAAAAAACATATTTCACGGAAAAAATTAAAAAAGAGCAAAATTTTTGGATATTTTGAGTTCTTTTTTGTTCATAATTTCTTATATTTACCTAAATTTGTCATCTAAAATAAAAAACCGAAAGTTTTGATATTTTTTTAATGTTTCTTCATGTTTCTGCTAATGCTTCACTCACTATAAATCTCAATTTTTTGCACTTTTTTGACAAAAAAATTCATAACTTTTTTGTTTTTTGTTGTACAAAAAAGTGTTGAAAGGAAAAGTTGTTTGTTTTTGCGCATATTTTAAGTAAAAAAATAAAAAAAAATAATTTTTTGAAAATTGTAAAAAATAAAAAATTTTGAAAATTTAAAAATGTTGTATTTTTGTTGTTTTTTGTTGAAATGGGCTGTCCAACGAACTCAGGCTTCATTTTAGTGGACTAAAGAAATCCCCCAAATTGCAAGTCGATTCTTAAAAATTTACTCGAGTTATCGTCGAGACAAAAATTTCTACAGACAGACAGACAGACAGACAGACTGACAGACAGACACTTTTCTAAAAACCATTTTTTTGGAATCAGGGGGTCATGAAACGTAAAGATTTATGAAAATTAGAAATTTCTCAAAATCGCACAAATCCAAGACTTTCTCATTTTTGATGAGAATGTAAAAAACATATTTAACAGAAAAAAATTAAAAAAGAGCAAAATTTTTGGATATTTTGAGTTCTTTTTTGTTCATAATTTCTTATATTTACCTAAATTTGTCATCTAAAATAAAAAACCGAAAGTTTTGATATTTTTTTAATGTTTCTTCATGTTTCTGCTAATGCTTCACTCACTATAAATCTCAATTTTTTGCACTTTTTTGACAAAAAAATTCATAACTTTTTTGTTTTTTGTTGTACAAAAAAGTGTTCAAAAGAAAAGTTGTTTGTTTTTGCGCATATTTTATGGAAAAAATTAAAAAAAATTTTTTTTTTTGAAAATTGCAAAAAAAAATTTTTTTTGAAAATTTGAAAATTTTTCAAAAATTTATAACTTTTTTGTTTTTTGTTGTACAAAAAAGTGTTGAAAGGAAAAGTTGTTTGTTTTTTGCGCATATTTTAAGTAAAAAAATAAAAAAAAATATTTTTTTGAAAATTGTAAAAAATAAAAAATTTTGAAAATTTAAAAATGTTGTATTTTTGTTGTTTTTTGTTGAAATGGGCTGTCCAACGAACTCAGGCTTCATTTTAGTGGACTAAAGAAATCCCCCAAATTGCAAGTCGATTCTTAAAAATTTACTCGAGTTATCGTCGAGACAAAAATTTCTACAGACAGACAGACAGACAGACAGACAGACTGACAGACAGACACTTTTCTAAAAACCATTTTTTTGGAATCAGGGGGTCATGAAACGTAAAGATTTATGAAAATTAGAAATTTCTCAAAATCGCACAAATCCAAGACTTTCTCATTTTTGATGAGAATGTAAAAAACATATTTCACGGAAAAAATTAAAAAAGAGCAAAATTTTTGGATATTTTGAGTTCTTTTTTGTTCATAATTTCTTATATTTACCTAAATTTGTCATCTAAAATAAAAAACCGAAAGTTTTGATATTTTTTTAATGTTTCTTCATGTTTCTGCTAATGCTTCACTCACTATAAATCTCAATTTTTTGCACTTTTTTGACAAAAAAATTCATAACTTTTTTGTTTTTTGTTGTACAAAAAAGTGTTCAAAAGAAAAGTTGTTTGTTATTGCGCATATTTTATGGAAAAAATTAAAAAAAAATTTTTTTAATGAAAATTGCAAAAAAAAATTTTTTTTGAAAATTTGAAAATTTTTCAAAAATTCATAACTTTTTTGTTTTTTGTTGTACAAAAAAGTGTTGAAAGGAAAAGTTGTTTGTTTTTGCGCATATTTTAAGTAAAAAAATGAAAAAAAATAATTTTTGAAAATTGTAAAAAATAAAAAATTTTGAAAATTTAAAAATGTTGTATTTTTGTTGTTTTTTGTTGAAATGGGCTGTCCAACGAACTCAGGCTTCATTTTAGTGGACTAAAGAAATCCCCCAAATTGCAAGTCGATTCTTAAAAATTTACTCGAGTTATCGTCGAGACAAAAATTTCTACAGACAGACAGACAGACAGACAGACTGACAGACTGACAGACAGACACTTTTCTAAAAACCATTTTTTTGGAATCAGGGGGTCATGAAACGTAAAGATTTATGAAAATTAGAAATTTCTCAAAATCGCACAAATCCAAGACTTTCTCATTTTTGATGAGAATGTAAAAAACATATTTCACGGAAAAAAATTAAAAAAGAGCAAAATTTTTGGATATTTTGAGTTCTTTTTTGTTCATAATTTCTTATATTTACCTAAATTTGTCATCTAAAATAAAAAACCGAAAGTTTTGATATTTTTTTAATGTTTCTTCATGTTTCTGCTAATGCTTCACTCACTATAAATCTCAATTTTTTGCACTTTTTTGACAAAAAAATTCATAACCTTTTGTTTTTTGTTGTACAAAAAAGTGTTCAAAAGAAAAGTTGTTTGTTTTTACGCATATTTTTTGGAAAAAATTAAAAAAAATTTTTTTTTGAAAATTGCAAAAAAAATTTTTTTTTGAAAATTTGAAAATTTTTCAAAAATTTATAACTTTTTTGTTTTTTGTTGTACAAAAAAGTGTTGAAAGGAAAAGTTGTTTGTTTTTGCGCATATTTTAAGTAAAAAAATAAAAAAAAATAATTTTTTGAAAATTGTAAAAAATAAAAAATTTTGAAAATTTAAAAATGTTGTATTTTTGTTGTTTTTTGTTGAAATGGGCTGTCCAACGAACTCAGGCTTCATTTTAGTGGACTAAAGAAATCCCCCAAATTGCAAGTCGATTCTTAAAAATTTACTCGAGTTATCGTCGAGACAAAAATTTCTACAGACAGACAGACAGACAGACAGACTGACAGACAGACAGACAGACACTTTTCTAAAAACCATTTTTTTGGAATCAGGGGGTCATGAAACGTAAAGATTTATGAAAATTAGAAATTTCTCAAAATCGCACAAATCCAAGACTTTCTCATTTTTGATGAGAATGTAAAAAACATATTTCACGGAAAAAATTAAAAAAGAGCAAAATTTTTGGATATTTTGAGTTCTTTTTTGTTCATAATTTCTTATATTTACCTAAATTTGTCATCTAAAATAAAAAACCGAAAGTTTTGATATTTTTTTAATGTTTCTTCATGTTTCTGCTAATGCTTCACTCACTATAAATCTCAATTTTTTGCACTTTTTTGACAAAAAAATTCATAACTTTTTTGTTTTTTGTTGTACAAAAAAGTGTTCAAAAGAAAAGTTGTTTGATTTTTTTGCGCTAATTTAATGAAAAAAATAAAAAAAATTTTTTTTTTGAAAATTGCAAAAAAAATTTTTTTTTGAAAATTTGAAAATTTTTCAAAAATTCATAACTTTTTTGTTTTTTGTTGTACAAAAAAGTGTTGAAAGGAAAAGTTGTTTGTTTTTGCGCATATTTTAAGTAAAAAAATAAAAAAAAATAATTTTTTGAAAATTGTAAAAAATAAAAAATTTTGAAAATTTAAAAATGTTGTATTTTTGTTGTTTTTTGTTGAAATGGGCTGTCCAACGAACTCAGGCTTCATTTTAGTGGACTAAAGAAATCCCCCAAATTGCAAGTCGATTCTTAAAAATTTACTCGAGTTATCGTCGAGACAAAAATTTCTACAGACAGACAGACAGACAGACAGACAGACAGACTGACAGACAGACACTTTTCTAAAAACCATTTTTTTGGAATCAGGGGGTCATGAAACGTAAAGATTTATGAAAATTAGAAATTTCTCAAAATCGCACAAATCCAAGACTTTCTCATTTTTGATGAGAATGTAAAAAACATATTTCACGGAAAAAATTAAAAAAGAGCAAAATTTTTGGATATTTTGAGTTCTTTTTTGTTCATAATTTCTTATATTTACCTAAATTTGTCATCTAAAATAAAAAACCGAAAGTTTTGATATTTTTTTAATGTTTCTTCATGTTTCTGCTAATGCTTCACTCACTATAAATCTCAATTTTTTGCACTTTTTTGACAAAAAAATTCATAACTTTTTTGTTTTTTGTTGTACAAAAAAGTGTTCAAAAGAAAAGTTGTTTGTTTTTGCGCATATTTTATGGAAAAAAATTAAAAAAATTTTTTTTTTTGAAAATTGCAAAAAAAAATGTTTTTTTTGAAAATTTGAAAAGTATTCAAAAAATCATAACTTTTTTGTTTTTTGTTGTACAAAAAAGTGTTGAAAGGAAAAGTTGTTTGTTTTTGCGCATATTTTAAGTAAAAAAATAAAAAAAAATAATTTTTTGAAAATTGTAAAAAATAAAAAATTTTGAAAATTTAAAAATGTTGTATTTTTGTTGTTTTTTGTTGAAATGGGCTGTCCAACGAACTCAGGCTTCATTTTAGTGGACTAAAGAAATCCCCCAAATTGCAAGTCGATTCTTGAAAATTTACTCGAGTTATCGTCGAGACAAAAATTTCTACAGACAGACAGACAGACAGACAGACTGACAGACTGACAGACAGACACTTTTCTAAAAACCATTTTTTTGGAATCAGGGGGTCATGAAACGTAAAGATTTATGAAAATTAGAAATTTCTCAAAATCGCACAAATCCAAGACTTTCTCATTTTTGATGAGACTGTAAAAAACATATTTCACGGAAAAAAATTAAAAAAGAGCAAAATTTTTGGATATTTTGAGTTCTTTTTTGTTCATAATTTCTTATATTTACCTAAATTTGTCATCTAAAATAAAAAACCGAAAGTTTTGATATTTTTTTAATGTTTCTTCATGTTTCTGCTAATGCTTCACTCACTATAAATCTCAATTTTTTGCACTTTTTTGACAAAAAAATTCATAACTTTTTTGTTTTTTGTTGTACAAAAAAGTGTTCAAAAGAAAAGTTGTTTGTTTTTGCGCATATTTTATGGAAAAAATTAAAAAAAATTTTTTTTTTGAAAATTGCAAAAAAATGTTTTTTTTTGAAAATTTGAAAATTTTTCAAAAATTCATAACTTTTTTGTTTTTTGTTGTACAAAAAAGTGTTGAAAGGAAAAGTTGTTTGTTTTTGCGCATATTTTAAGTAAAAAAATAAAAAAAAATAATTTTTTGAAAATTGTAAAAAATAAAAAATTTTGAAAATTTAAAAATGTTGTATTTTTGTTGTTTTTTGTTGAAATGGGCTGTCCAACGAACTCAGGCTTCATTTTAGTGGACCAAAGAAATCCCCCAAATTGCAAGTCGATTCTTGAAAATTTACTCGAGTTATCGTCGAGACAAAAATTTCTACAGACAGAAAGACAGACAGACAGACTGACAGACAGACAGACACTTTTCTAAAAACCATTTTTTTGGAATCAGGGGGTCATGAAACGTAAAGATTTATGAAAATTAGAAATTTCTCAAAATCGCACAAATCCAAGACTTTCTCATTTTTGATGAGAATGTAAAAAACATATTTCACGGAAAAAATTAAAAAAGAGCAAAATTTTTGGATATTTTGAGTTCTTTTTTGTTCATAATTTCTTATATTTACCTAAATTTGTCATCTAAAATAAAAAACCGAAAGTTTTGATATTTTTTTAATGTTTCTTCATGTTTCTGCTAATGCTTCACTCACTATAAATCTCAATTTTTTGCACTTTTTTGACAAAAAAATTCATAACTTTTTTGTTTTTTGTTGTACAAAAAAGTGTTCAAAAGAAAAGTTGTTTGTTTTTGCGCATATTTTATGGAAAAAATTAAAAAAATTTTTTTTTTTGAAAATTGCAAAAAAAAATTTTTTTTGAAAATTTGAAAATTTTTCAAAAATTCATAACTTTTTTGTTTTTTGTTGTACAAAAAAGTGTTGAAAGGAAAAGTTGTTTGTTTTTGCGCATATTTTAAGTAAAAAAATAAAAAAAAATAATTTTTTGAAAATTGTAAAAAATAAAAAATTTTGAAAATTTAAAAATGTTGTATTTTTGTTGTTTTTTGTTGAAATGGGCTGTCCAACGAACTCAGGCTTCATTTTAGTGGACTAAAGAAATCCCCCAAATTGCAAGTCGATTCTTGAAAATTTACTCGAGTTATCGTCGAGACAAAAATTTCTACAGACAGACAGACAGACAGACAGACAGACAGACTGACAGACAGACACTTTTCTAAAAACCATTTTTTTGGAATCAGGGGGTCATGAAACGTAAAGATTTATGAAAATTAGAAATTTCTCAAAATCGCACAAATCCAAGACTTTCTCATTTTTGATGAGAATGTAAAAAACATATTTCACGGAAAAAATTAAAAAAGAGCAAAATTTTTGGATATTTTGAGTTCTTTTTTGTTCATAATTTCTTATATTTACCTAAATTTGTCATCTAAAATAAAAAACCGAAAGTTTTGATATTTTTTTAATGTTTCTTCATGTTTCTGCTAATGCTTCACTCACTATAAATCTCAATTTTTTGCACTTTTTTGACAAAAAAATTCATAACTTTTTTGTTTTTTGTTGTACAAAAAAGTGTTCAAAAGAAAAGTTGTTTGTTTTTGCGCATATTTTATGGAAAAAATTAAAAAAATTTTTTTTTTGAAAATTGCAAAAAAAATGTTTTTTTTGAAAATTTGAAAATTTTTCAAAAATTCATAACTTTTTTGTTTTTTGTTGTACAAAAAAGTGTTGAAAGGAAAAGTTGTTTGTTTTTGCGCATATTTTAAGTAAAAAAATAAAAAAAAATAATTTTTTGAAAATTGTAAAAAATAAAAAATTTTGAAAATTTAAAAATGTTGTATTTTTGTTGTTTTTTGTTGAAATGGGCTGTCCAACGAACTCAGGCTTCATTTTAGTGGACTAAAGAAATCCCCCAAATTGCAAGTCGATTCTTGAAAATTTACTCGAGTTATCGTCGAGACAAAAATTTCTACAGACAGACAGACAGACAGACAGACTGACAGACAGACACTTTTCTAAAAACCATTTTTTTGGAATCAGGGGGTCATGAAACGTAAAGATTTATGAAAATTAGAAATTTCTCAAAATCGCACAAATCCAAGACTTTCTCATTTTTGATGAGAATGTAAAAAACATATTTCACGGAAAAAATTAAAAAAGAGCAAAATTTTTGGATATTTTGAGTTCTTTTTTGTTCATAATTTCTTATATTTACCTAAATTTGTCATCTAAAATATAAAACCGAAAGTTTTGATATTTTTTTAATGTTTCTTCATGTTTCTGCTAATGCTTCACTCACTATAAATCTCAATTTTTTGCACTTTTTTGACAAAAAAATTCATAACTTTTTTGTTTTTTGTTGTACAAAAAAGTGTTCAAAAGAAAAGTTGTTTGTTTTTGCGCATATTTTATGGAAAAAATTAAAAAAATTTTTTTTTTTGAAAATTGCAAAAAAAAAATTTTTTTTGGAAATTTGAAAATTTTTCAAAAATTCATAACTTTTTTGTTTTTTGTTGTACAAAAAAGTGTTGAAAGGAAAAGTTGTTTGTTTTTGCGCATATTTTAAGTAAAAAAATAAAAAAAAATAATTTTTTGAAAATTGTAAAAAATAAAAAATTTTGAAAATTTAAAAATGTTGTATTTTTGTTGTTTTTTGTTGAAATGGGCTGTCCAACGAACTCAGGCTTCATTTTAGTGGACTAAAGAAATCCCCTAAATTGCAAGTCGATTCTTAAAAATTTAATCGAGTTATCGTCGAGACAAAAATTTCTACAGACAGACAGACAGACAGACTGACAGACAGACAGACACATTTCTAAAAACCATTTTTTTGGAATCAGGGGGTCATGAAACGTAAAGATTTATGAAAATTAGAAATTTCTCAAAATCGCACAAATCCAAGACTTTCTCATTTTTGATGAGAATGTAAAAAACATATTTCACGGAAAAAATTAAAAAAGAGCAAAATTTTTGGATATTTTGAGTTCTTTTTTGTTCATAATTTCTTATATTTACCTAAATTTGTCATCTAAAATAAAAAACCGAAAGTTTTGATATTTTTTTAATGTTTCTTCATGTTTCTGCTAATGCTTCACTCACTATAAATCTCAATTTTTTGCACTTTTTTGACAAAAAAATTCATAACTTTTTTGTTTTTTGTTGTACAAAAAAGTGTTCAAAAGAAAAGTTGTTTGTTTTTGCGCATATTTTATGGAAAAAATTAAAAAAAATTTTTTTTTTGAAAATTGCAAAAAAAAATTTTTTTTGGAAATTTGAAAATTTTTCAAAAATTCATAACTTTTTTGTTTTTTGTTGTACAAAAAAGTGTTGAAAGGAAAAGTTGTTTGTTTTTGCGCATATTTTAAGTAAAAAAAATAAAAAAAAATAATTTTTTGAAAATTGTAAAAAATAAAAAATTTTGAAAATTTAAAAATGTTGTATTTTTGTTGTTTTTTGTTGAAATGGGCTGTCCAACGAACTCAGGCTTCATTTTAGTGGACTAAAGAAATCCCCCAAATTGCAAGTCGATTCTTGAAAATTTACTCGAGTTATCGTCGAGACAAAAATTTCTACAGACAGACAGACAGACAGACAGACAGACAGACAGACAGACTGACAGACAGACACTTTTCTAAAAACCATTTTTTTGGAATCAGGGGGTCATGAAACGTAAAGATTTATGAAAATTAGAAATTTCTCAAAATCGCACAAATCCAAGACTTTCTCATTTTTGATGAGAATGTAAAAAACATATTTCACGGAAAAAATTAAAAAAGAGCAAAATTTTTGGATATTTTGAGTTCTTTTTTGTTCATAATTTCTTATATTTACCTAAATTTGTCATCTAAAATATAAAACCGAAAGTTTTGATATTTTTTTAATGTTTCTTCATGTTTCTGCTAATGCTTCACTCACTATAAATCTCAATTTTTTGCACTTTTTTGACAAAAAAATTCATAACTTTTTTGTTTTTTGTTGTACAAAAAAGTGTTCAAAAGAAAAGTTGTTTGTTTTTGCGCATATTTTATGGAAAAAATTAAAAAAAATTTTTTTTTTTGCAATTTTCAAAATAAAAATTTTTTTTTGGAAAATTTGAAAATTTTTCAAAAATTCATAACTTTTTTGTTTTTTGTTGTACAAAAAAGTGTTGAAAGGAAAAGTTGTTTGTTTTTGCGCATATTTTTCGTAAAAAAATAAAAAAAAATAATTTTTTGAAAATTGTAAAAAATAAAAAATTTTGAAAATTTAAAAATGTTGTATTTTTGTTGTTTTTGTTGAAATGGGCTGTCCAACGAACTCAGGCTTCATTTTAGTGGACTAAAGAAATCCCCCAAATTGCAAGTCGATTCTTGAAAATTTACTCGAGTTATCGTCGAGACAATAATTTCTACAGACAGACAGACAGACAGACAGACAGACAGACAGACAGACTGACAGACAGACACTTTTCTAAAAACCATTTTTTTGGAATCAGGGGGTCATGAAACGTAAAGATTTATGAAAATTAGAAATTTCTCAAAATCGCACAAATCCAAGACTTTCTCATTTTTGATGAGAATGTAAAAAACATATTTCACGGAAAAAATTAAAAAAGAGCAAAATTTTTGGATATTTTGAGTTCTTTTTTGTTCATAATTTCTTATGTTTACCTAAATTTGTCATCTAAAATATAAAACCGAAAGTTTTGATATTTTTTTAATGTTTCTTCATGTTTCTGCTAATGCTTCACTCACTATAAATCTCAATTTTTTGCACTCTTTTGACAAAAAAATTCATAACTTTTTTGTTTTTTGTTGTACAAAAAAGTGTTCAAAAGAAAAGTTGTTTGTTTTTTGCGCATATTTTATGGAAAAAATTAAAAAAAATTTTTTTTTTGAAAATTGCAAAAAAAAATTTTTTTTGGAAATTTGAAAATTTTTCAAAAATTCATAACTTTTTTGTTTTTTGTTGTACAAAAAAGTGTTAAATGGAAATGTTGTTTGTTTTTGCGCATATTTTATGTAAAAAAATAAGAAATAATAATTTTTTGAAAATTGTAAAAAATAAAAAATTTTGAAAAATTTAAAAATGTTGTATTTTTGTTGTTTTTTGTTGAAATGGGCTGTCCAACGAACTCAGGCTTCATTTTAGTGGACCAAAGAAATCCCCCAAATTGCAAGTCGATTCTTGAAAATTTACTCGAGTTATCGTCGAGACAAAAATTTCTACAGACAGACAGACAGACAGACAGACTGACAGACAGACACTTTTCTAAAAACCATTTTTTTGGAATCAGGGGGTCATGAAACGTAAAGATTTATGAAAATTAGAAATTTCTCAAAATCGCACAAATCCAAGACTTTCTCATTTTTGATGAGAATGTAAAAAACATATTTCACGGAAAAAATTAAAAAAGAGCAAAATTTTTGGATATTTTGAGTTCTTTTTTGTTCATAATTTCTTATGTTTACCTAAATTTGTCATCTAAAATATAAAACCGAAAGTTTTGATATTTTTTTAATGTTTCTTCATGTTTCTGCTAATGCTTCACTCACTATAAATCTCAATTTTTTGCACTTTTTTGACAAAAAAATTCATAACTTTTTTATTTTTTGTTGTACAAAAAAGTGTTCAAAAGAAAAGTTGTTTGTTTTTGCGCATATTTTATGGAAAAAATTTAAAAAAAATTTTTTTTTGAAAATTGCAAAAAAAAATTTTTTTTGAAAATTTGAAAATTTTTCAAAAATTCATAACTTTTTTGTTTTTTGTTGTACAAAAAAGTGTTGAAAGGAAAAGTTGTTTGTTTTTGCGCATATTTTAAGTAAAAAAATAAAAAAAAATAATTTTTTGAAAATTGTAAAAAATAAAAAATTTTGAAAATTTAAAAATGTTGTATTTTTGTTGTTTTTTGTTGAAATGGGCTGTCCAACGAACTCAGGCTTCATTTTAGTGGACCATAGAAATCCCCCAAATTGCAAGTCGATTCTTGAAAATTTACTCGAGTTATCGTCGAGACAAAAATTTCTACAGACAGACAGACAGACAGACAGACAGACTGACAGACAGACACTTTTCTAAAAACCATTTTTTTGGAATCAGGGGGTCATGAAACGTAAAGATTTAGGAAAATTAGAAATTTCTCAAAATCGCACAAATCCAAGACTTTCTCATTTTTGATGAGAATGTAAAAAACATATTTCACGGAAAAAATTAAAAAAGAGCAAAATTTTTGGATATTTTGAGTTCTTTTTTGTTCATAATTTCTTATATTTACCTAAATTTGTCATCTAAAATAAAAAACCGAAAGTTTTGATATTTTTTTAATGTTTCTTTATGTTTCTGCTAATGCTTCACTCACTATAAATCTCAATTTTTTGCACTTTTTTGACAAAAAAATTCATAACTTTTTTGTTTTTTGTTGTACAAAAAAGTGTTCAAAAGAAAAGTTGTTTGTTTTTGCGCATATTTTATGGAAAAAATTAAAAAAAATTTTTTTTTTTAAAATTGCAAAAAAAATTTTTTTTTGAAAATTTGAAAATTTTTCAAAAATTCATAACTTTTTTGTTTTTTGTTGTACAAAAAAGTGTTGAAAGGAAAAGTTGTTTGTTTTTGCTTATATTTTAATTAAAAAAATAAAAAAAAATATTTTTTTTTTAAATTGCCAAAAAAAATTTTTTTTTGAAAATTGTCAAAAAAATTTTTTTTTTGAAAATTTACAAATTATTCAAAAAATCATAACTTTTTTTGTTTTTTGTTGTACAAAAAAGTGTCGAAAGGAAAAGTTGTTTGTTTTTGCGCATTTTTTAAGGAAAAAAATAAAAAAAAATAATTTTTTGAAAATTGTCAAAAAAAATTTTTTTTTGAAAATTGTCAAAAAAAATTTTTTTTTGAAAATTTTCAAATTATTCAAAAAATCATAACTTTTTTGTTTTTTGTTGTACAAAAAAGTGTCGAAATGAAAAGTTGTTTGTTTTTGCGCATATTTTAAGGAAAAAAATAAAAAAAAATATTTTTTTGAGAAATGACAAAAAAACAAAATTTTGAATATTTCAAAATTTTGTATTTTTGTTGTTTTTTGAC
>JAVJHS010000432.1:0-36406 GCA_032873175.1 Leptopilina drosophilae | reverse complement strand
TTAATGTTTTTGTGTGGAAAATTAATCATGACAGCTGTCAAAATCAGATTCTATTAAAATTCGCTTAAAAATTGTTACTGAGGGTTTTTTTAGGGGTTGTGGGTTACGAATTTAATCTTTTTGTTTGGAAATTAATCATGACTGCTGTCAAAATTCAGATTTCTATTGAATTTGCTTAAAAATTGTTTTACAGAGGGGTTTTTAGGGTTGTTGATTGCAAAATTAATGTTTCTGTGTGGAAATTACTCATGGACAGCTGTCAAAATACAGATTTCTATTGGCCTTTTCTCTCAAAACTTGTTAACTGAGGGTTTTTAGGGTTGTTAATTAGAAATTAATGTTTTTCTGTGTTGGAAATTAATCATGACTGCTGTCAAAATCAGATTTCTATTGAATTCGATTAAAAATTTCTTACGGAGAGTTTTTAGGGAGTTGTTGTTTGCGAAATTAATGGTTTTTGTGGTGGAAATTATTCATGACAGCTGACAAAATCAGATTTCAGATTTCTATTAAAATTCGCTTAAAAATTGGTTACGGCGGGTTTTTAGGGTTGTTCCTAATTACGAAAATTTAATGTTTTTTGTAGTGGAAATTAATCATTGACAGCTGACAAAAATCAGAATTCTATTAAATTCGCTTAAAAATTGTTACTGAGGGTTTTTTTTAGGGGGGGTTGTGGTTTTCGAAAATTAATCTTTTTTGTTTGGAAAATTAATCATGACAGCTGTCAAATATCAGATTTCTATTGATTCTGCTTCAAAATTGTTAATGAGGGTTTTTAGGGTTGTTAATTACGAAATTAATGTTTCTGTGTGGAAATTAATACATGACAGCTGTCAAAATCTGATTTCGATTGAATTCGATTAAAAATTCTTTCGGAGAGTTTTTTGGGTTGTTGATTGCGAAATTAATGTTGTTGTGTGGAAATTAATCATGACAGGCTGACAAAATCAGAAATTTCTATTAAATTCGCTTAAATAATTGTTACTGAGGGTTTTTAGGGTTGTGGATTACGAAATTTAATCTTTTTGTTTGGGAAATTAATCATGATAAGCTGTCAAACATCAGATTTCTATTGAATTTGCTTTAAAAATTGTTTACAGAGGGTTTTTTAGGTTGTTGATTGCGATAATTAATGTGTTCCTGTGTGGAAATTAATCATGACAGCTGTACAAATTCTAGATTTTCTATTGCATTTCTCTTTCAAAATTGTTACTGAGGGTTTTGTAGGGTCGTGGATTAAGATAATTAATACTTTTTTGTTTGGAATATTAATCATGAACACGCTGTCCAAAATTAGATTTCTCTATTGAATTTGCTTAAAAATTAGTTACGGAGTGGGTTTTTAGGGTTCCGATTTACGGATAATTAATGTTTCTTGTGTGGAAATTAATCATGTCAAGCTGTCAAAATTATAGATTTCTATTGAATTTGCTTAAAAAATTGTTTCGAGGGTTTTTTTTTAGGGTTTGTTGATTGCGTAAATTAATGTATTCTGTGTGGAAAATTATTCATGAAACTAGCTGTTTTTTTTTCACAAATTTAGATTTTATTGCATTCTCTTACAAAATTGTTTTCTGAGTTGTTTTTTAGGGTTGTGGATTACGAAATTAATCTTTTTGTGTGGAAATTAATCATGGACAGCTGTCAAAATCAGATTTCTTTTGAATTTGCACTTAATAATTGTTAAGGGAGGGTTTCTGTGTGGAACTTTTAGGGTTGCTGAAATTTACTTAAAAATTACAGAGGGTTTTTAGGGGTTGTTGATTGCGAATTTAATGGTTTTTGTGTGGAAATTATTCTATGACAAGCTGTCAAAATCAGATTTCTATTGCATTCGCTTCAAAATTGTTACTGGAGGGTTTTGAGGGTTTTATGGTGGCTGATACGCAATTTAATGTTTTTGTGTGGAAATTAATCATGGACAGCTGTCTTTAGATTTCTATTGCATTCTGCTTCAATATTGGTTATGGAGGGTTTTTAGGGGTTGTTGATTACGAAATTAATGTTTCTGCTGTGGAAATTTTAATCATGACAGCTGTCAAATATCAGATTTCTATGGAATTTTGCTGTTAAAAATTGTTTACAGAGGGTTTTTAGGGTTGTTGATTGCAAAATTAATGTTTTCTGTGTGGAATTTAAATCTATGACAGTCTGTCAAAAATCAGATTTTCTATTGCTATTCTCTTCAAATTTGTTACTGAGGGTTTTTAGGGTTGTTGATTAACGAAATTTTTTTTTAAAAAAAAATTGTTTTGTGTGGATACTAATTATATGACAGACTGTCTAAAATCAGTTTTTCTATTGATATTTGACTTATATAAATTGTTAAAGAGGTTTTGTTAGGGTTGTTGATTGCGAAAATTAATGTTTCTGTGTGGGAAAATTAATTCATGGGACAGCTGTCAAATTCAGATTTTCTATTGAAGTTTGCTCTTCAAATTGTTCACGGAGAGTTTTTTAGGGTTTCCTGATTACGGAAATTAATGTTTCTGTGTGGACTTTAATCATGACAAGCTGTCACAATCAGATTTTCTATTGGAATTTCGCTTAAAAAATTGTTACGGTGAGTTTTTTTAGGGTTGTTGGATTGCGAAATTAATCGTTTTGTCTGTGGTAATTAAATCATGACAGCTGTTCAAAATCAGAATTCTATTAAACTTCGCATTAAAAATTGTTACGGAGGGTTTTTAGGTGTTCCTGATTACGAGAAATTAATGTTTTTGTGTGGAAATTAATCATGACTGCTGTACAATATCAGATTTCTTATATGAATTTGCTTTAAAAATTGTTTACGGAGGGTTTTTAGGGTTGTTGATTGCGAAATTAATGTATTTTGTGTGGAAATTAATTATGACAGCTGTCAAAATCAGATTTTCTATGGAATTTGCTTAAAAATTGTTTACAGAGGGTTGTTAGGGTTGTTGGATGACGAAATTAATGTTTCTGTGTGGAAATTAAATATTTGACAGCTGTCAAAATCTAGATTTCTATTGAATTTCGATTCAAAATTCTTACGGAGAGTTTTTAAGGCCGTTGTTGATTGCGAAAATTATTGTTTTTGTGTGCGAAATTAAATCATGGACAGCTAGTACAAAATTAGAATTTCTATTAAATTCGCTTCAAAATTGTTACTGAAGGGTTTTTAGGGTTGGTTGGTTACGATAATTAATATTTTTGTTTGGAATTAATCCATGACTAAGAGTCAAAATCAGATTTCTATTGATATTTGCTTAATACAATTGTTACAGAGGGTTTTTAGGGTTGGTTGATAGCGAAATTAATGTTTTTGTGTGGAAATTAATCATGACCAGCTATCATAAATTTAGATTTCTATTGCATTCTGCTTCATAAATTGTTAACTGTGGGTTTTTAGGGTCGTGGATTACGAATTATATCTTTTTTGTTTGGATATTTAATCATGTCAGCTGTCAAAATTTTGATTTTCTATTGAATTCTGCTTAAATAATTGTTACTTGAGGGTTTTTAGGGGTTCATGATTTTTTAAACGAAAAATTATTGTTTCTGTGTAGGAAATAATCATGACAAGCTTGTCAATATAGATATTATATTGAATTTGCTTAAAAATTGTGTGTGTGTGTGTGTAGGGTTGTTGATGCACGAATTTTATTTTTTGTGTGGATAATTAAGTCATGGTCCAGCTGTCAATTTAGATCTTTCTTTTGCATTCTCCTACTTAATGTTTTGTGGGTTTTTAGGGTTGTGTGTTACTGCAAAATTAATCTTTGTGTTTGGATAAATTAATCAATGACAGCTGTCAAAATCAGCTATTTCTAGTGAATTTGCTTAAAAATTGTTACAGAGGGTTTTCTTACGGTTGTTGATTGCTAAATAATAATTGTTCTGTGTGGAAATTAATCATGACAGCTGTCAAAATTCAGATTTTCTATTGCATTATCTTCCAAAATTGTTACTGAGGTGTTTTTAGGGTTGTTAATTTCGAAATTCATTGTTTCTGTGTGCGAATATTAATCATTGGTCAGCTGTTCTCAATAGCAGATTTCTAGTGAATTCGATGAATAAATTCTTACGGACGAGTTTTTTGGTGTTGTTGATTGCGAAATTAATGTTCTTTGTGTTGGAAATTAATCATGGACATGCTGACAAAAATCTGAATTCTAATTGAATTCGCTTAAAAATTGTTTCGGCGGGTTTCTTAGGCGTTCCTGGATTACGAAATTAATGTTTTTGTGTGGTAATTTAATCATGAACAGCTGACAAATTCAGTATTCTATTAAATTCGCTTTCAAAAATTGTTAACTGAGGGTTTTTAGGGTTGTCGATTACAGAAATTAATCTTTTTGTTTGGAAATTAATTCAGACAGCTGGTCACAAATCAGATTTCTACTCTGCATTTCTCTATCAAAATTGTTACTGTGGGGTTTTTTTTAGGGTTGTTAATTACGATAATAAGTTTCTGTGTGGAAAATTAATCATGACAGCTTGTCAAAATCAGATTTCGATTGATATTCGGATTAAAAATCTGTTCGGGAGAGGTTTTTAGGGTTGTTGATTGCGAAATTAATTGTTTTTGTGTGGATATTAATCCAAAATGACAGCTGACCAAAATCAGACTTCTATTAAATTAGCTTAAAATTGGTTACTGAGGGTTTTTAGGGTTGTGGTTACGATAATATAATCTTTTTGTTTGGAAATTAATCAAGGAAGCTGTCAAAATGCAGATTTCTATTGAATTTGCTTAAAAATTTGTTACAGGAGGGTTTTTAGGGTTGTTGATTGCGAAATTAATGTTTTTTGTGTGATGAAATTAATCATGACAGCTGTCAAATTTTGATTTCTATTGCATTCTCTTCAAAAATTGTTAATCTGGAGGTTTTTTAGGGTCGTGGTTATGAAATTTAATCTTTTTGTTTGGAAATTAAATCATGACAGCTGTATCAATATTAGCATTTCTATTGAATTTGCTTAAAAATTGTTACAGAGGGGTTTTTAGGGTTCCTGATTACGAAATTAATGTTTCTGTGTGGAAATTCAATCATGACAGCTTGTCAAAAATTTAGATTTCTATTGAATTTGCTTAAAAATTGTTAAGGAGGGTTTTTAGGGTTGTTGTATTGCGAAATTAATGTTTTTGTGTGGAAATTAATCATGACAAGCTGTCAAATTGAGATTTCTATTGCATCTCTCTTCAAAATTGTTACTGAGGGTTTTTAGGGGTTGTGGTTACGAAATTTAATCTTTTTGTGTGGAAATAAATCATGGACAGCTTGTCAAAATTCAGATTTTCTATTGAATTTGCTTAAAAAAATTGTTTCCTTCTTACAGAGGGTTTTTTGGGTTGTTGATTGCGAAATTATGTTTTTGTGTGGAAATTATTCTATGACAGCTGTCAAAAATCAGATTTTTCTATTGCATTCGCGTTCATAAATTGTTCTGTGGGTTTTTAGGGTTGCTGATTACGAAATTAATGTTTTTGTGTGGAAAATTAATCATGACAGCTGTCTTTAAATTTTATTGCATTCTCTCAAAATTGTTACTGAGGGTTTTTGGGGTTGTTGATTACGAAATTATGTTTCTGTGTGGAAATTAATCATGTCCAGTGTCAAAATCAGATTTCTATTTGAATTTGCTTAAAAATTGGTACAGAGGGTTTTAGGTTGTTGATTGCAAAATTAATGTTTCTGTGTGGAAATTAATCATGAACAGCTGTCAAAATCAGGATTTCTATTGCAATTCTCTTCCAAAATTGTTGTTACTGAGGCGTTTTTAGGGTTGTTGTGATTACGAAATTATATGTTTTTGTGTGGAAATTAATTATGACAGCTGTCATAAATTCAGATTTCTTATTGAATTTGCTAAAAAATGTTACAGAGGGTTTTTCCTAGGGTTGTTTGATTGCACGAAATTTAATGTTCTCTTGTGTGGATAATATATCATGATCAGCTGTCTATAATCAGATTTTCTATTGCATTCTCTTCAAAATTGTTATCGGAGGGTTTTTTAGGGGTTCCTGATTACGAAAATTAGTGTTTCTGTGTGGGAAATTTATCATGACAGCTGTACAAAATTCAGATTTCTATTGAATTCGCTTAAAAATTGTTTACGAGAGTTTTTTAGGCGTTGTTGATGCCGAAATTATGTTTTTGTGTGGAAAATTATCATGACAGCTGTCAAATCCGAAATTCTATTAAATTCGTTAAATATTGTTACGGAGGGTTTTTATGGGTTCCTGAATACGAAATTAATGTTTTTGTGTGGTAATAAAATCATGACAGCTGTCAAATTTAGTTTCTATTGATATTGCTTATTTATTGTTTACGGAGGGTTTTTTAGGGTTGTTGATTGCGAAATTAAATGTTTTTGTGTGGATATTAATTATGACAGCTGTCAAAATCAGCATTTCTATTGCAATTTGCTAACTAAATTGTTACTGAGGGTTTTTAGGGTTGTTGATTACCGAAATTAATGTTTCTGTGTGGAATTTAATCATGACAAGCTGTCAAAATCAGATTTCTATTGAATTCGATTAAAATTCTTACGTGAGAGTTTTTAGGGTTGTTGATTGCGAAATTAATGTTTTTGTGTGGAAATTAATCTTGACAGCTGTCAAAATTAGAATTCTATTAAATTCGCCTTAAAAAATTGTTACTGAGAGGTATTTAGGGTTGAGGTTACGAAATTAATCTTATTTGTTTGGAATTTATCAAGTACAGCTGTCAAACTCAGATTTCTATTGGAATTTGCTCTTAAATATCTGTTACAGAGAGGGTTTTTTTTAGGGTTTGTTGATTGCGAAATTAATGTTTCTGTTTGGTAAATTAATCCATGTCAGCTGTTCAAAATCAGATTTCTATTGCATTCTCTACAAAATTGGTTAACTGAGGGTTTTTTAGGGTGGTGATTTACGAAATTTATGTTTTTCGTGTGGAAATTATATTATGGACAGCTGTCAAAATCAGATTTCATATTGAATTTGCTTAAAAATTGTTTCGGATGGTTTTTTAGGGTTGTTGGTATTGCGTAATTAATGGTTTCTGTGTGGAACTTTAATCATGACAGCTGTCAATTATCAGATTTCTATTGAAATTTACTTAAAAATTCAGTCACGGAGAGTTTGTAGGGGTTGTGGATTGCGAAATTAATGTTTTTTGTGTGGAAATTAATCAAGAAGCGGCTGTCAAATCAGATTTCTATTGATTTCGCTTAAATAATTGTTACGGAGGGTTTTTTAGGGTTGCTGATTACGAAATTAATGTTTTTGTGTGGGAAATAATCATGACAGCTGTCAAAATCAGATTTCTATAGAAATTTTGCTTATAAAATTGTTACGGAGGGTTTTTAGTGGTTGTTGATTGGCGAAATTAATGTTTCTGTGTGGAAATTAATCAAAGACAGCTGTCAAAAATAAGATTTCTATTGAATTCTGCTTCAAAATTTGGTCACGGAGAGTTTTTAGGGGTTGGCTTGATTGCAAAAATTTAATGTTTTTGGTGTGGAAATTAATACATGGACAGCTGTCTCAAATCAGATTTTCTATTGAATTCGCTTAAAAATTGTTTACGGAGGGTTTTTAGGGTTGATGATTACGAAATTAATGTTTTCTGTGTGGAAATTTAATCATGACAGCTGTCAAAAATCAGAATTCTTATTTAAATTCGCTTATAGAATTGTTGACGGAGGAGTTTTTAGGGTTCCTGATTACGAAAATTAAAGTTTTTGTGTGGTATATTAATTATGACAGCTGTTCAAATATCTGATTCTATTGAATTGCTTAAAAATTGTTACGGGAGGGTTTTTAGGAGTTGATTGATTGGCAAAATTACTCTTTTTGTTTTTTTTTTTTTCCACCCACCCCCCCCCCTATTTTTTTTTTTCCCCCCCCCCCCCCCCCCCCCCTTTTTTTTCTTTGGTAATTATTATGATAGCGTCAAATCAGATTTCTATTGAATTTGCTTAAAATTGTTACAGAAAGTTTTTAGGGTTGTTGATTGCAAAATTAATGTTTCTTGTGTGGAAATTAATCATGGGGACAGCTGTTCAAAATTCAGATTTCTATTGCTTTCTCTTCAAATTTGTTACTGAGGGTTTTAGGGTTGTTGATTTTTTAAACGAAATTTATGTTTTTGTGTGCGAATTACTCATGACCAGATGTCAAATTATTTTATTTAGATTTCTATTGCATTCTCTGCTAAAATTGTTATGAGGGTTTTTAAGGGTTTGTTTGTTTGCTAAATTAATGTTTTCTGTGTGGATATTTAATCAATGACAGCTGTCAAAAATCAGATTTCTATTGCATTCTCTTTCAAACATTGTTATGAGGGTTTTTATGGGTTGTTGATTACGAAATTATTGTTTTTGTGTGGAAATTAATTATGACAGCTGTCAAAATCAGATTTCTATGGAATTTGCTTAAAAATTGTTGGGAGGTTGTTTAGGGTTGTTGATTGCGAAATTAATTGTGTTCTTTGTGTGAAATTTATTCATGACAGCTGTCAAAATCAGAATTTCTATTTGAATTTGCTTAAAAATTGTTACAGAGGGGTGTTTTTTTTATTTTAAAGGGGGTGTTGGATTGCCGATATTTAATGTTTCTGTGTGGAAATTAATCATGACAAGCTGTCAATTTCAGATTTCTATTGCCTATCTCTTCAAAAATTGTTACTGAGGTTAGTTTTTAGGGTTGTGGATTGCGAATATTAATGTTTTTGTGTGGAAATTTTAATTATGACGCTGTCATATAAATCAGATTTCTTTTGATACTTTGCTTATAAAATTGTTACAGAGGGGTTGTTTTGCGGTTGGTGGATTGCAAAATTAACTGTTTCTGTGATGGAAAATTAATCAACCCTAAAAACCCTCTGTAACAATTTTTAAGCAAATTCAATAGAAATCTGATTTTGACAGCTGTCATGATTAATTTCCACACAAAAACATTAATTTCGCAATCAACAACCCTAAAAACTCTCCGTAAGAATTTTTAATCGAATTCAATAGAAATCTGATTTTGACAGCTGTCATGATTAATTTCCACACAGAAACATTAATTTCGTAATCAACAACCCTAAAAACCCTCAGTAACAATTTTTAAGAGAATTCAATAGAAATCTGATTTTGACAGCTGTCATGATTAATTTCCACACAGAAACATTAATTTTGCAATCAACAACCCTAAAAACCCTCTGTAACAATTTTTAAGCAAATTCAATAGAAATCTGATTTTGACAGCTGTCATGATTAATTTCCACACAAAAACATTAATTTCGCAATCAACAACCCTAAAAACCCTCTGTAACAATTTTTAAGCAAATTCAATAGAAATCTGATTTTGACAGCTGTCATGATTAATTTCCACACAAAAACATTAATTTCGTAATCAGCAACCCTAAAAACCCTCCGTAACAATTTTTAAGCGAATTCAATAGAAATCTGATTTTGACAGCTGTCATGATTAATTTCCACACAAAAACATTAATTTCGCAATCAACAACCCTAAAAACCCTCCGTAACAATTTTTAAGCAAATTCAATAGAAATCTGATTTTGACAGCTGTCATGATTAATTTCCACACAAAAACATTAATTTTGCAATCAACAACCCTAAAAACCCTCCGTAACAATTTTTAAGCAAATTCAATAGAAATCTGATTTTGACAGCTGTCATAATTAATTTCCACACAAAAACTTTAATTTCGTAATCAACAACCCTAAAAACCCTCCGTAACAATTTTTAAGCAAATTCAATAGAAATCTGATTTTGACAGCTGTCATGATTAATTTCCACACAAAAACATTAATTTCGTAATCAGCAACCCTAAAAACCCTCCGTAACAATTTTTAAGCGAATTCAATAGAAATCTGATTTTGACAGCTGTCATGATTAATTTCCACACAAAAACATTAATTTCGCAATCAACAACCCTAAAAACCCTCCGTAACAATTTTTAAGCAAATTCAATAGAAATCTGATTTTGACAGCTGTCATGATTAATTTCCACACAAAAACATTAATTTCGCAATCAACAACCCTAAAAACCCTCCGTAACAATTTTTAAGCAAATTCAATAGAAATCTGATTTTGACAGCTGTCATGATTAATTTCCACACAAAAACATTAATTTCGTAATCAGCAACCCTAAAAACCCTCCGTAACAATTTTTAAGCGAATTCAATAGAAATCTGATTTTGACAGCTGTCATGATTAATTTCCACACAAAAACATTAATTTCGCAATCAACAACCCTAAAAACTCTCCGTGACAATTTTTAAGCAAATTCAATAGAAATCTGATTTTGACAGCTGTCATGATTAATTTCCACACAGAAACATTAATTTCGCAATCAACAACCCTAAAAACCCTCCGTAACAATTTTTAAGCAAATTCAATAGAAATCTGATTTTGACAGCTGTCATAATTAATTTCCACACAAAAACATTAATTTCGTAATCAACAACCCTAAAAACCCTCAGTAACAATTTTGAAGCGAATGCAATAGAAATCTGATTTTGACAGCTGTCATGATTAATTTCCACACAAAAACATTAATTTCGCAATCAACAACCCTAAAAACCCTCTGTAACAATTTTTAAGCAAATTCAATAGAAATCTGATTTTGACAGCTGTCATGATTAATTTCCACACAAAAACATTAATTTCGTAATCAGCAACCCTAAAAACCCTCCGTAACAATTTTTAAGCGAATTTAATAGAATTCTGATTTTGACAGCTGTCATGATTAATTTCCACACAAAAACATTAATTTCGCAATCAACAACCCTAAAAACTCTCCGTAACAATTTTTAAGCAAATTCAATAGAAATCTGATTTTGACAGCTGTCATGATTAATTTCCACACAGAAACATTAATTTCGTAATCAACAACCCTAAAAACCCTCAGTAACAATTTTGAAGAGAATGCAATAGAAATCTGATTTTGACAGCTGTCATGATTAATTTCCACACAAAAACATTAATTTCGCAATCAACAACCCTAAAAACTCTCCGTAACAATTTTTAATCGAATTCAATAGAAATCTGATTTTGACAGCTGTCATGATTAATTTCCACACAAAAACATTAATTTCGTAATCAACAACCCTAAAAACCCTCCGTAACAATTTTTAAGCAAATTCAATAGAAATCTGATTTTGACAGCTGTCATGATTAATTTCCACACAAAAACATTAATTTCGCAATCAACAACCCTAAAAACTCTCCGTAAGAATTTTTAATCGAATTCAATAGAAATCTGATTTTGACAGCTGTCATGATTAATTTCCACACAGAAACATTAATTTCGTAATCAACAACCCTAAAAACCCTCAGTAACAATTTTGAAGAGAATGCAATAGAAATCTGATTTTGACAGCTGTCATGATTAATTTCCACACAAAAACATTAATTTCGCAATCAACAACCCTAAAAACCCTCTGTAACAATTTTTAAGCAAATTCAATAGAAATCTGATTTTGACAGCTGTCATGATTAATTTCCACACAAAAACATTAATTTCGTAATCAGCAACCCTAAAAACCCTCCGTAACAATTTTTAAGCGAATTCAATAGAAATCTGATTTTGACAGCTGTCATGATTAATTTCCACACAAAAACATTAATTTCGCAATCAACAACCCTAAAAACCCTCCGTAACAATTTTTAAGCAAATTCAATAGAAATCTGATTTTGACAGCTGTCATGATTAATTTCCACACAAAAACATTAATTTCGCAATCAACAACCCTAAAAACCCTCCGTAACAATTTTTAAGCAAATTCAATAGAAATCTGATTTTGACAGCTGTCATAATTAATTTCCACACAAAAACATTAATTTCGTAATCAACAACCCTAAAAACCCTCAGTAACAATTTTGAAGAGAATGCAATAGAAATCTAAATTTGACAGCTGTCATGATTAATTTCCACACAAAAACATTAATTTCGCAATCAACAACCCTAAAAACCCTCTGTAACAATTTTTAAGCAAATTCAATAGAAATCTGATTTTGACAGCTGTCATGATTAATTTCCAAACAAAAAGATTAATTTCGTAACCACAACCCTAAAAACCCTCAGTAACAATTTTTAAGCGAATTTAATAGAATTCTAATTTTGACAGCTGTCATGATTAATTTCCACACAAAAACATTAATTTCGCAATCAACAACCCTAAAAACCCTCCGTAACAATTTTTAAGCAAATTCAATAGAAATCTGATTTTGACAGCTGTCATGATTAATTTCCACACAAAAACATTAATTTCGTAATCAACAACCCTAAAAACCCTCCGTAACAATTTTTAAGCGAATTCAATAGAAATCTGATTTTGACAGCTGTCATGATTAATTTCCACACAAAAACATTAATTTCGCAATCAACAACCCTAAAAACTCTCCGTGACAATTTTTAAGCAAATTCAATAGAAATCTGATTTTGACAGCTGTCATGATTAATTTCCACACAGAAACATTAATTTCGCAATCAACAACCCTAAAAACCCTCCGTAACAATTTTTAAGCAAATTCAATAGAAATCTGATTTTGACAGCTGTCATGATTAATTTCCACACAAAAACATTAATTTCGCAATCAACAACCCTAAAAACCCTCCGTAACAATTTTTAAGCAAATTCAATAGAAATCTGATTTTGACAGCTGTCATGATTAATTTCCACACAAAAACATTAATTTCGTAATCAGCAACCCTAAAAACCCTCCGTAACAATTTTTAAGCGAATTCAATAGAAATCTGATTTTGACAGCTGTCATGATTAATTTCCACACAAAAACATTAATTTCGTAATCAGCAACCCTAAAAACCCTCCGTAACAATTTTTAAGCAAATTCAATAGAAATCTGATTTTGACAGCTGTCATAATTAATTTCCACACAAAAACATTAATTTCGCAATCAACAACCCTAAAAACCCTCCGTAACAATTTTTAAGCAAATTCAATAGAAATCTAAATTTGACAGCTGTCATGATTAATTTCCACACAGAAACATTAATTTCGTAATCAGGAACCCTAAAAACCCTCTGTAACAATTTTTAAGCGAATGCAATAGAAATCTGATTTTGACAGCTGTCATGAATAATTTCCACACAAAAACATTAATTTCGCAATCAACAACCCTAAAAACCCTCTGTAACAATTTTTAAGCAAATTCAATAGAAATCTGATTTTGACAGCTGTCATGATTAATTTCCACACAAAAACATTAATTTCGCAATCAACAACCCTAAAAACCCTCCGTAACAATTTTTAAGCAAATTCAATAGAAATCTGATTTTGACAGCTGTCATGATTAATTTCCACACAAAAACATTAATTTCGTAATCAACAACCCTAAAAACCCTCAGTAACAATTTTGAAGCGAATGCAATAGAAATCTGATTTTGACAGCTGTCATGATTAATTTCCACACAAAAACATTAATTTCGCAATCAACAACCCTAAAAACCCTCAGTAACAATTTTGAAGCGAATGCAATAGAAATCTGATTTTGACAGCTGTCATGATTAATTTCCACACAAAAACATTAATTTCGCAATCAACAACCCTAAAAACCCTCTGTAACAATTTTTAAGCAAATTCAATAGAAATCTGATTTTGACAGCTGTCATGATTAATTTCCAAACAAAAAGATTAATTTTGCAATCAACAACCCTAAAAACCCTCCGTAACAATTTTTAAGCAAATTCAATAGAAATCTGATTTTGACAGCTGTCATGATTAATTTCCACACAAAAACATTAATTTCGCAATCAACAACCCTAAAAACCCTCCGTAACAATTTTTAAGCAAATTCAATAGAAATCTGATTTTGACAGCTGTCATGATTAATTTCCACACAAAAACATTAATTTCGTAATCAGCAACCCTAAAAACCCTCCGTAACAATTTTTAAGCGAATTCAATAGAAATCTGATTTTGACAGCTGTCATGATTAATTTCCACACAAAAACATTAATTTCGCAATCAACAACCCTAAAAACTCTCCGTGACAATTTTTAAGCAAATTCAATAGAAATCTGATTTTGACAGCTGTCATGATTAATTTCCACACAGAAACATTAATTTCGCAATCAACAACCCTAAAAACCCTCCGTAACAATTTTTAAGCAAATTCAATAGAAATCTGATTTTGACAGCTGTCATAATTAATTTCCACACAAAAACATTAATTTCGTAATCAACAACCCTAAAAACCCTCAGTAACAATTTTGAAGAGAATGCAATAGAAATCTGATTTTGACAGCTGTCATGATTAATTTCCACACAGAAACATTAATTTTGCAATCAACAACCCTAAAAACCCTCTGTAACAATTTTTAAGCAAATTCAATAGAAATCTGATTTTGACAGCTGTCATGATTAATTTCCAAACAAAAAGATTAATTTTGCAATCAACAACCCTAAAAACCCTCCGTAACAATTTTTAAGCAAATTCAATAGAAATCTGATTTTGACAGCTGTCATAATTAATTTCCACACAAAAACTTTAATTTCGTAATCAGGAACCCTAAAAACCCTCCGTAACAATTTTTAAGCGAATTTAATAGAATTCTGATTTTGACAGCTGTCATGATTAATTTCCACACAAAAACATTAATTTCGTAATCAGCAACCCTAAAAACCCTCCGTAACAATTTTTAAGCGAATTCAATAGAAATCTGATTTTGACAGCTGTCATGATTAATTTCCACACAAAAACATTAATTTCGCAATCAACAACCCTAAAAACTCTCCGTGACAATATTTAAGCAAATTCAATAGAAATCTGATTTTGACAGCTGTCATGATTAATTTCCACACAGAAACATTAATTTCGCAATCAACAACCCTAAAAACCCTCCGTAACAATTTTTAAGCAAATTCAATAGAAATCTGATTTTGACAGCTGTCATAATTAATTTCCACACAAAAACATTAATTTCGCAATCAACAACCCTAAAAACCCTCCGTAACAATTTTTAAGCAAATTCAATAGAAATCTGATTTTGACAGCTGTCATGATTAATTTCCAAACAAAAAGATTAATTTTGCAATCAACAACCCTAAAAACCCTCCGTAACAATTTTTAAGCAAATTCAATAGAAATCTGATTTTGACAGCTGTCATAATTAATTTCCACACAAAAACATTAATTTCGCAATCAACAACCCTAAAAACCCTCCGTAACAATTTTTAAGCAAATTCAATAGAAATCTGATTTTGACAGCTGTCATGATTAATTTCCACACAAAAACATTAATTTCGCAATCAACAACCCTAAAAACCCTCCGTAACAATTTTTAAGCAAATTCAATAGAAATCTGATTTTGACAGCTGTCATGATTAATTTCCACACAAAAACATTAATTTCGCAATCAACAACCCTAAAAACCCTCCGTAACAATTTTTAAGCAAATTCAATAGAAATCTGATTTTGACAGCTGTCATGATTAATTTCCACACAAAAACATTAATTTCGTAACCACAACCCTAAAAACCCTCAGTAACAATTTTTAAGCGAATTTAATAGAATTCTGATTTTGACAGCTGTCATGATTAATTTCCACACAAAAACATTAATTTCGCAATCAACAACCCTAAAAACCCTCCGTAACAATTTTTAAGCAAATTCAATAGAAATCTGATTTTGACAGCTGTCATGATTAATTTCCACACAAAAACATTAATTTCGCAATCAACAACCCTAAAAACCCTCTGTAACAATTTTTAAGCAAATTCAATAGAAATCTGATTTTGACAGCTGTCATGATTAATTTCCACACAGAAACATTAATTTTGCAATCAACAACCCTAAAAACCCTCTGTAACAATTTTTAAGCAAATTCAATAGAAATCTGATTTTGACAGCTGTCATGATTAATTTCCACACAAAAACATTAATTTCGTAATCAGCAACCCTAAAAACCCTCCGTAACAATTTTTAAGCGAATTCAATAGAAATCTGATTTTGACAGCTGTCATGATTAATTTCCACACAAAAACATTAATTTCGCAATCAACAACCCTAAAAACTCTCCGTGACAATTTTTAAGCAAATTCAATAGAAATCTGATTTTGACAGCTGTCATGATTAATTTCCACACAAAAACATTAATTTCGCAATCAACAACCCTAAAAACCCTCCGTAACAATTTTTAAGCGAATTCAATAGAAATCTGATTTTGACAGCTGTCATGATTAATTTCCACACAAAAACATTAATTTCGCAATCAACAACCCTAAAAACCCTCCGTAACAATTTTTAAGCAAATTCAATAGAAATCTGATTTTGACAGCTGTCATGATTAATTTCCACACAAAAACATTAATTTCGCAATCAACAACCCTAAAAACCCTCTGTAACAATTTTTAAGCAAATTCAATAGAAATCTGATTTTGACAGCTGTCATGATTAATTTCCACACAAAAACATTAATTTCGCAATCAACAACCCTAAAAACCCTCCGTAACAATTTTTAAGCAAATTCAATAGAAATCTGATTTTGACAGCTGTCATGATTAATTTCCACACAAAAACATTAATTTCGTAATCAACAACCCTAAAAACCCTCAGTAACAATTTTTAAGCGAATTTAATAGAAATCTGATTTTGACAGCTGTCATGATTAATTTCCACACAAAAACATTAATTTCGCAATCAACAACCCTAAAAACCCTCTGTAACAATTTTTAAGCAAATTCAATAGAAATCTGATTTTGACAGCTGTCATGATTAATTTCCACACAGAAACATTAATTTTGCAATCAACAACCCTAAAAACCCTCTGTAACAATTTTTAAGCAAATTCAATAGAAATCTGATTTTGACAGCTGTCATGATTAATTTCCACACAAAAACATTAATTTCGTAATCAGCAACCCTAAAAACCCTCCGTAACAATTTTTAAGCGAATTCAATAGAAATCTGATTTTGACAGCTGTCATGATTAATTTCCACACAAAAACATTAATTTCGCAATCAACAACCCTAAAAACTCTCCGTAACAATTTTTAAGCAAATTCAATAGAAATCTGATTTTGACAGCTGTCATGATTAATTTCCACACAAAAACATTAATTTCGCAATCAACAACCCTAAAAACCCTCCGTAACAATTTTTAAGCAAATTCAATAGAAATCTGATTTTGACAGCTGTCATGATTAATTTCCACACAAAAACATTAATTTCGTAATCAGCAACCCTAAAAACCCTCCGTAACAATTTTTAAGCGAATTCAATAGAAATCTGATTTTGACAGCTGTCATGATTAATTTCCACACAAAAACATTAATTTCGTAATCAACAACCCTAAAAACCCTCCGTAACAATTTTTAAGCAAATTCAATAGAAATCTGATTTTGACAGCTGTCATAATTAATTTCCACACAAAAACATTAATTTCGCAATCAACAACCCTAAAAACCCTCCGTAACAATTTTTAAGCAAATTCAATAGAAATCTGATTTTGACAGCTGTCATGATTAATTTCCACACAAAAACATTAATTTCGTAATCAACAACCCTAAAAACCCTCAGTAACAATTTTGAAGAGAATGCAATAGAAATCTAAATTTGACAGCTGTCATGATTAATTTCCACACAAAAACATTAATTTCGCAATCAACAACCCTAAAAACCCTCTGTAACAATTTTTAAGCAAATTCAATAGAAATCTGATTTTGACAGCTGTCATGATTAATTTCCACACAAAAACATTAATTTCGTAATCAACAACCCTAAAAACCCTCAGTAACAATTTTTAAGCGAATTCAATAGAAATCTGATTTTGACAGCTGTCATGATTAATTTCCACACAAAAACATTAATTTCGCAATCAACAACCCTAAAAACCCTCCGTAACAATTTTTAAGCGAATTCAATAGAAATCTGATTTTGACAGCTGTCATGATTAATTTCCACACAAAAACATTAATTTCGCAATCAACAACCCTAAAAACTCTCCGTAACAATTTTTAAGCAAATTCAATAGAAATCTGATTTTGACAGCTGTCATGATTAATTTCCACACAAAAACATTAATTTCGTAATCAACAACCCTAAAAACCCTCCGTAACAATTTTGAAGAGAATGCAATAGAAATCTGATTTTGACAGCTGTCATGATTAATTTCCACACAAAAACATTAATTTCGCAATCAACAACCCTAAAAACCCTCTGTAACAATTTTTAAGCAAATTCAATAGAAATCTGATTTTGACAGCTGTCATGATTAATTTCCACACAGAAACATTAATTTTGCAATCAACAACCCTAAAAACCCTCTGTAACAATTTTTAAGCAAATTCAATAGAAATCTGATTTTGACAGCTGTCATGATTAATTTCCACACAAAAACATTAATTTCGCAATCAACAACCCTAAAAACCCTCCGTAACAATTTTTAAGCAAATTCAATAGAAATCTGATTTTGACAGCTGTCATGATTAATTTCCACACAAAAACATTAATTTCGCAATCAACAACCCTAAAAACCCTCCGTAACAATTTTTAAGCAAATTCAATAGAAATCTGATTTTGACAGCTGTCATGATTAATTTCCACACAAAAACATTAATTTCGTAATCAACAACCCTAAAAACCCTCCGTAACAATTTTTAAGCAAATTCAATAGAAATCTGATTTTGACAGCTGTCATGATTAATTTCCACACAAAAACATTAATTTCGCAATCAACAACCCTAAAAACCCTCCGTAACAATTTTTAAGCGAATTCAATAGAAATCTGATTTTGACAGCTGTCATGATTAATTTCCACACAAAAACATTAATTTCGCAATCAACAACCCTAAAAACCCTCCGTAACAATTTTTAAGCAAATTCAATAGAAATCTGATTTTGACAGCTGTCATAATTAATTTCCACACAAAAACATTAATTTCGTAATCAACAACCCTAAAAACCCTCCGTAACAATTTTTAAGCGAATTTAATAGAATTCTGATTTTGACAGCTGTCATGATTAATTTCCACACAAAAACATTAATTTCGCAATCAACAACCCTAAAAACCCTCCGTAACAATTTTTAAGCAAATTCAATAGAAATCTGATTTTGACAGCTGTCATGATTAATTTCCACACAAAAACATTAATTTCGCAATCAACAACCCTAAAAACCCTCCGTAACAATTTTTAAGCAAATTCAATAGAAATCTGATTTTGACAGCTGTCATGATTAATTTCCACACAAAAACATTAATTTCGTAATCAACAACCCTAAAAAACCTCAGTAATAATTTTGAAGCGAATTCAATAGAAATCTGATTTTGACAGCTGTCATGATTAATTTCCACACAAAAACATTAATTTCGTAATCAGGAACCCTAAAAACCCTCCGTAACAATTTTTAAGCAAATTCAATAGAAATCTGATTTTGACAGCTGTCATGATTAATTTCCACACAAAAACATTAATTTCGCAATCAACAACCCTAAAAACCCTCCGTAACAATTTTTAAGCAAATTCAATAGAAATCTGATTTTGACAGCTGTCATAATTAATTTCCACACAAAAACATTAATTTCGCAATCAACAACCCTAAAAACCCTCCGTAACAATTTTTAAGCAAATTCAATAGAAATCTGATTTTGACAGCTGTCATGATTAATTTCCACACAAAAACATTAATTTCGTAATCAACAACCCTAAAAACCCTCCGTAACAATTTTTAAGCAAATTCAATAGAAATCTGATTTTGACAGCTGTCATGATTAATTTCCACACAAAAACATTAATTTCGCAATCAACAACCCTAAAAACCCTCCGTAACAATTTTTAAGCAAATTCAATAGAAATCTGATTTTGACAGCTGTCATGATTAATTTCCACACAAAAACATTAATTTCGTAATCAACAACCCTAAAAACCCTCCGTAACAATTTTTAAGCAAATTCAATAGAAATCTGATTTTGACAGCTGTCATGATTAATTTCCACACAAAAACATTAATTTCGTAATCAGCAACCCTAAAAACCCTCCGTAACAATTTTTAAGCGAATTCAATAGAAATCTGATTTTGACAGCTGTCATGATTAATTTCCACACAAAAACATTAATTTCGTAATCAACAACCCTAAAAACCCTCAGTAACAATTTTGAAGCGAATGCAATAGAAATCTGATTTTGACAGCTGTCATGATTAATTTCCACACAAAAACATTAATTTCGCAATCAACAACCCTAAAAACCCTCCGTAACAATTTTTAAGCAAATTCAATAGAAATCTGATTTTGACAGCTGTCATGATTAATTTCCACACAAAAACATTAATTTCGCAATCAACAACCCTAAAAACCCTCCGTAACAATTTTTAAGCAAATTCAATAGAAATCTGATTTTGACAGCTGTCATAATTAATTTCCACACAAAAACATTAATTTCGCAATCAACAACCCTAAAAACCCTCCGTAACAATTTTTAAGCGAATTCAATAGAAATCTGATTTTGACAGCTGTCATGATTAATTTCCACACAAAAACATTAATTTCGCAATCAACAACCCTAAAAACTCTCCGTAACAATTTTTAAGCAAATTCAATAGAAATCTGATTTTGACAGCTGTCATGATTAATTTCCACACAAAAACATTAATTTCGCAATCAACAACCCTAAAAACCCTCCGTAACAATTTTTAAGCAAATTCAATAGAAATCTGATTTTGACAGCTGTCATGATTAATTTCCACACAAAAACATTAATTTCGTAATCAACAACCCTAAAAACCCTCAGTAACAATTTTGAAGAGAATGCAATAGAAATCTGATTTTGACAGCTGTCATGATTAATTTCCACACAGAAACATTAATTTTGCAATCAACAACCCTAAAAACCCTCTGTAACAATTTTTAAGCAAATTCAATAGAAATCTGATTTTGACAGCTGTCATGATTAATTTCCACACAAAAACATTAATTTCGTAATCAACAACCCTAAAAACCCTCAGTAACAATTTTTAAGCGAATTCAATAGAAATCTGATTTTGACAGCTGTCATGATTAATTTCCACACAAAAACATTAATTTCGCAATCAACAACCCTAAAAACCCTCCGTAACAATTTTTAAGCGAATTCAATAGAAATCTGATTTTGACAGCTGTCATGATTAATTTCCACACAAAAACATTAATTTCGCAATCAACAACCCTAAAAACCCTCCGTAACAATTTTTAAGCAAATTCAATAGAAATCTGATTTTGACAGCTGTCATGATTAATTTCCACACAAAAACATTAATTTCGCAATCAACAACCCTAAAAACCCTCCGTAACAATTTTTAAGCAAATTCAATAGAAATCTGATTTTGACAGCTGTCATGATTAATTTCCACACAAAAACATTAATTTCGTAATCAGCAACCCTAAAAACCCTCCGTAACAATTTTTAAGCGAATTCAATAGAAATCTGATTTTGACAGCTGTCATGATTAATTTCCACACAAAAACATTAATTTCGCAATCAACAACCCTAAAAACTCTCCGTGACAATTTTTAAGCAAATTCAATAGAAATCTGATTTTGACAGCTGTCATGATTAATTTCCACACAGAAACATTAATTTCGCAATCAACAACCCTAAAAACCCTCCGTAACAATTTTTAAGCAAATTCAATAGAAATCTGATTTTGACAGCTGTCATAATTAATTTCCACACAAAAACATTAATTTCGTAATCAACAACCCTAAAAACCCTCAGTAACAATTTTGAAGAGAATGCAATAGAAATCTGATTTTGACAGCTGTCATGATTAATTTCCACACAGAAACATTAATTTTGCAATCAACAACCCTAAAAACCCTCTGTAACAATTTTTAAGCAAATTCAATAGAAATCTGATTTTGACAGCTGTCATGATTAATTTCCAAACAAAAAGATTAATTTCGTAACCACAACCCTAAAAACCCTCAGTAACAATTTTTAAGCGAATTTAATAGAATTCTAATTTTGACAGCTGTCATGATTAATTTCCACACAAAAACATTAATTTCGCAATCAACAACCCTAAAAACCCTCCGTAACAATTTTTAAGCAAATTCAATAGAAATCTGATTTTGACAGCTGTCATGATTAATTTCCACACAGAAACATTAATTTCGTAATCAACAACCCTAAAAACCCTCTGTAACAATTTTTAAGCAAATTCAATAGAAATCTGATTTTGACAGCTGTCATAATTAATTTCCACACAAAAACATTAATTTCGCAATCAACAACCCTAAAAACCCTCCGTAACAATTTTTAAGCAAATTCAATAGAAATCTGATTTTGACAGCTGTCATGATTAATTTCCACACAAAAACATTAATTTCGCAATCAACAACCCTAAAAACTCTCCGTAAGAATTTTTAATCGAATTCAATAGAAATCTGATTTTGACAGCTGTCATGATTAATTTCCACACAGAAACATTAATTTCGTAATCAACAACCCTAAAAACCCTCTGTAACAATTTTTAAGCAAATTCAATAGAAATCTGATTTTGACAGCTGTCATGATTAATTTCCACACAAAAACATTAATTTCGCAATCAACAACCCTAAAAACCCTCCGTAACAATTTTTAAGCAAATTCAATAGAAATCTGATTTTGACAGCTGTCATGATTAATTTCCACACAAAAACATTAATTTCGCAATCAACAACCCTAAAAACCCTCCGTAACAATTTTTAAGCAAATTCAATAGAAATCTGATTTTGACAGCTGTCATGATTAATTTCCACACAAAAACATTAATTTCGTAATCAGCAACCCTAAAAACCCTCCGTAACAATTTTTAAGCGAATTCAATAGAAATCTGATTTTGACAGCTGTCATGATTAATTTCCACACAAAAACATTAATTTCGCAATCAACAACCCTAAAAACTCTCCGTAACAATTTTTAATCGAATTCAATAGAAATCTGATTTTGACAGCTGTCATGATTAATTTCCACACAAAAACATTAATTTCGCAATCAACAACCCTAAAAACCCTCTGTAACAATTTTTAAGCAAATTCAATAGAAATCTGATTTTGACAGCTGTCATGATTAATTTCCACACAAAAACATTAATTTCGCAATCAACAACCCTAAAAACCCTCCGTAACAATTTTTAAGCGAATTTAATAGAATTCTGATTTTGACAGCTGTCATGATTAATTTCCACACAAAAACATTAATTTCGCAATCAACAACCCTAAAAACCCTCCGTAACAATTTTTAAGCAAATTCAATAGAAATCTGATTTTGACAGCTGTCATGATTAATTTCCACACAAAAACATTAATTTCGCAATCAACAACCCTAAAAACCCTCCGTAACAATTTTTAAGCAAATTCAATAGAAATCTGATTTTGACAGCTGTCATGATTAATTTCCACACAAAAACATTAATTTCGTAATCAGGAACCCTAAAAACCCTCCGTAACAATTTTTAAGCGAATTTAATAGAATTCTGATTTTGACAGCTGTCATGATTAATTTCCACACAAAAACATTAATTTCGTAATCAGCAACCCTAAAAACCCTCCGTAACAATTTTTAAGCAAATTCAATAGAAATCTGATTTTGACAGCTGTCATGATTAATTTCCACACAAAAACATTAATTTCGCAATCAACAACCCTAAAAACCCTCCGTAACAATTTTTAAGCAAATTCAATAGAAATCTGATTTTGACAGCTGTCATGATTAATTTCCACACAGAAACATTAATTTCGCAATCAACAACCCTAAAAACCCTCCGTAACAATTTTTAAGCAAATTCAATAGAAATCTGATTTTGACAGCTGTCATAATTAATTTCCACACAAAAACATTAATTTCGTAATCAGGAACCCTAAAAACCCTCCGTAACAATTTTTAAGCGAATTTAATAGAATTCTGATTTTGACAGCTGTCATGATTAATTTCCACACAAAAACATTAATTTCGCAATCAACAACCCTAAAAACCCTCCGTAACAATTTTTAAGCAAATTCAATAGAAATCTGATTTTGACAGCTGTCATGATTAATTTCCACACAAAAACATTAATTTCGTAATCAGCAACCCTAAAAACCCTCCGTAACAATTTTTAAGCGAATTCAATAGAAATCTGATTTTGACAGCTGTCATGATTAATTTCCACACAAAAACATTAATTTCGTAATCAGGAACCCTAAAAACCCTCCGTAACAATTTTTAAGCAAATTCAATAGAAATCTGATTTTGACAGCTGTCATGATTAATTTCCAAACAAAAAAAATAATTTCGTAATCAACAACCCTAAAAACCCTCCGTAACAATTTTTAAGCAAATTCAATAGAAATCTGATTTTGACAGCTGTCATGATTAATTTCCACACAAAAACATTAATTTCGCAATCAACAACCCTAAAAACCCTCCGTAACAATTTTTAAGCAAATTCAATAGAAATCTGATTTTGACAGCTGTCATGATTAATTTCCACACAGAAACATTAATTTCGCAATCAACAACCCTAAAAACCCTCTGTAACAATTTTTAAGCAAATTCAATAGAAATCTGATTTTGACAGCTGTCATGATTAATTTCCACACAGAAACATTAATTTTGCAATCAACAACCCTAAAAACCCTCTGTAACAATTTTTAAGCAAATTCAATAGAAATCTGATTTTGACAGCTGTCATGATTAATTTCCAAACAAAAAGATTAATTTCGTAACCACAACCCTAAAAACCCTCAGTAACAATTTTTAAGCGAATTTAATAGAATTCTAATTTTGACAGCTGTCATGATTAATTTCCACACAAAAACATTAATTTCGCAATCAACAACCCTAAAAACCCTCTGTAACAATTTTTAAGCAAATTCAATAGAAATCTGATTTTGACAGCTGTCATAATTAATTTCCACACAAAAACATTAATTTCGTAATCAGGAACCCTAAAAACCCTCCGTAACAATTTTTAAGCGAATTTAATAGAATTCTGATTTTGACAGCTGTCATGATTAATTTCCACACAAAAACATTAATTTCGCAATCAACAACCCTAAAAACTCTCCGTAAGAATTTTTAATCGAATTCAATAGAAATCTGATTTTGACAGCTGTCATGATTAATTTCCACACAGAAACATTAATTTCGTAATCAACAACCCTAAAAACCCTCAGTAACAATTTTGAAGAGAATGCAATAGAAATCTGATTTTGACAGCTGTCATGATTAATTTCCACACAGAAACATTAATTTTGCAATCAACAACCCTAAAAACCCTCTGTAACAATTTTTAAGCAAATTCAATAGAAATCTGATTTTGACAGCTGTCATGATTAATTTCCACACAAAAACATTAATTTCGCAATCAACAACCCTAAAAACCCTCCGTAACAATTTTTAAGCGAATTCAATAGAAATCTGATTTTGACAGCTGTCATGATTAATTTCCACACAAAAACATTAATTTCGCAATCAACAACCCTAAAAACTCTCCGTGACAATATTTAAGCAAATTCAATAGAAATCTGATTTTGACAGCTGTCATGATTAATTTCCACACAAAAACATTAATTTCGCAATCAACAACCCTAAAAACCCTCCGTAACAATTTTTAAGCAAATTCAATAGAAATCTGATTTTGACAGCTGTCATGATTAATTTCCACACAAAAACATTAATTTCGCAATCAACAACCCTAAAAACCCTCCGTAACAATTTTTAAGCAAATTCAATAGAAATCTGATTTTGACAGCTGTCATGATTAATTTCCACACAAAAACATTAATTTCGCAATCAACAACCCTAAAAACCCTCCGTAACAATTTTTAAGCAAATTCAATAGAAATCTGATTTTGACAGCTGTCATGATTAATTTCCACACAAAAACATTAATTTCGCAATCAACAACCCTAAAAACCCTCAGTAACAATTTTGAAGAGAATGCAATAGAAATCTAAATTTGACAGCTGTCATGATTAATTTCCACACAAAAACATTAATTTCGCAATCAACAACCCTAAAAACCCTCTGTAACAATTTTTAAGCAAATTCAATAGAAATCTGATTTTGACAGCTGTCATGATTAATTTCCACACAAAAACATTAATTTCGCAATCAACAACCCTAAAAACCCTCCGTAACAATTTTTAAGCAAATTCAATAGAAATCTGATTTTGACAGCTGTCATGATTAATTTCCACACAGAAACATTAATTTCGTAATCAGCAACCCTAAAAACCCTCCGTAACAATTTTTAAGCGAATTTAATAGAATTCTGATTTTGACAGCTGTCATGATTAATTTCCACACAAAAACATTAATTTCGCAATCAACAACCCTAAAAACCCTCCGTAACAATTTTTAAGCAAATTCAATAGAAATCTGATTTTGACAGCTGTCATAATTAATTTCCACACAAAAACATTAATTTCGCAATCAACAACCCTAAAAACCCTCCGTAACAATTTTTAAGCAAATTCAATAGAAATCTGATTTTGACAGCTGTCATGATTAATTTCCACACAAAAACATTAATTTCGCAATCAACAACCCTAAAAACTCTCCGTAATAATTTTTAAGCGAAGTCAATAGAAATCTGATTTTGACAGCTGTCATAATTAATTTCCACACAAAAACATTAATTTCGCAATCAACAACCCTAAGAACCCTCTGTAACAATTTTTAAGCAAATTCAATAGAAATCTGATTTTGACAGCTGTCATGATTAATTTCCACACAAAAACATTAATTTCGTAATCAGCAACCCTAAAAACCCTCCGTAACAATTTTTAAGCGAATTCAATAGAAATCTGATTTTGACAGCTGTCATGATTAATTTCCACACAAAAACATTAATTTCGCAATCAACAACCCTAAAAACCCTCTGTAACAATTTTTAAGCAAATTCAATAGAAATCTGATTTTGACAGCTGTCATGATTAATTTCCACACAGAAACATTAATTTTGCAATCAACAACCCTAAAAACCCTCTGTAACAATTTTTAAGCAAATTCAATAGAAATCTGATTTTGACAGCTGTCATGATTAATTTCCAAACAAAAACATTAATTTCGTAATCAGCAACCCTAAAAACCCTCCGTAACAATTTTTAAGCAAATTCAATAGAAATCTGATTTTGACAGCTGTCATGATTAATTTCCACACAAAAACATTAATTTCGCAATCAACAACCCTAAAAACCCTCCGTAACAATTTTTAAGCAAATTCAATAGAAATCTGATTTTGACAGCTGTCATGATTAATTTCCACACAAAAACATTAATTTCGTAATCAGCAACCCTAAAAACCCTCCGTAACAATTTTTAAGCGAATTCAATAGAAATCTGATTTTGACAGCTGTCATGATTAATTTCCACACAAAAACATTAATTTCGTAATCAACAACCCTAAAAACCCTCCGTAACAATTTTTAAGCAAATTCAATAGAAATCTGATTTTGACAGCTGTCATGATTAATTTCCACACAAAAACATTAATTTCGCAATCAACAACCCTAAAAACCCTCCGTAACAATTTTTAAGCAAATTCAATAGAAATCTGATTTTGACAGCTGTCATGATTAATTTCCACACAAAAACATTAATTTCGTAATCAGGAACCCTAAAAACCCTCCGTAACAATTTTTAAGCGAATTTAATAGAATTCTGATTTTGACAGCTGTCATGATTAATTTCCACACAAAAACATTAATTTCGCAATCAACAACCCTAAAAACCCTCCGTAACAATTTTTAAGCAAATTCAATAGAAATCTGATTTTGACAGCTGTCATAATTAATTTCCACACAAAAACATTAATTTCGTAATCAACAACCCTAAAAACCCTCAGTAACAATTTTGAAGAGAATGCAATAGAAATCTGATTTTGACAGCTGTCATGATTAATTTCCACACAGAAACATTAATTTTGCAATCAACAACCCTAAAAACCCTCTGTAACAATTTTTAAGCAAATTCAATAGAAATCTGATTTTGACAGCTGTCATGATTAATTTCCAAACAAAAAGATTAATTTCGTAACCACAACCCTAAAAACCCTCAGTAACAATTTTTAAGCGAATTTAATAGAATTCTAATTTTGACAGCTGTCATGATTAATTTCCACACAAAAACATTAATTTCGCAATCAACAACCCTAAAAACCCTCCGTAACAATTTTTAAGCAAATTCAATAGAAATCTGATTTTGACAGCTGTCATGATTAATTTCCACACAAAAACATTAATTTCGCAATCAACAACCCTAAAAACCCTCCGTAACAATTTTTAAGCAAATTCAATAGAAATCTGATTTTGACAGCTGTCATGATTAATTTCCACACAAAAACATTAATTTCGCAATCAACAACCCTAAAAACCCTCCGTAACAATTTTTAAGCAAATTCAATAGAAATCTGATTTTGACAGCTGTCATGATTAATTTCCACACAAAAACATTAATTTCGCAATCAACAACCCTAAAAACCCTCCGTAACAATTTTTAAGCAAATTCAATAGAAATCTGATTTTGACAGCTGTCATAATTAATTTCCACACAAAAACATTAATTTCGTAATCAACAACCCTAAAAACCCTCAGTAACAATTTTGAAGAGAATGCAATAGAAATCTGATTTTGACAGCTGTCATGATTAATTTCCACACAGAAACATTAATTTTGCAATCAACAACCCTAAAAACCCTCTGTAACAATTTTTAAGCAAATTCAATAGAAATCTGATTTTGACAGCTGTCATGATTAATTTCCACACAAAAACATTAATTTCGTAATCAGCAACCCTAAAAACCCTCCGTAACAATTTTTAAGCGAATTCAATAGAAATCTGATTTTGACAGCTGTCATGATTAATTTCCACACAAAAACATTAATTTCGTAATCAGCAACCCTAAAAACCCTCCGTAACAATTTTTAAGCGAATTCAATAGAAATCTGATTTTGACAGCTGTCATGATTAATTTCCACACAAAAACATTAATTTCGCAATCAACAACCCTAAAAACTCTCCGTGACAATTTTTAAGCAAATTCAATAGAAATCTGATTTTGACAGCTGTCATGATTAATTTCCACACAGAAACATTAATTTCGCAATCAACAACCCTAAAAACCCTCCGTAACAATTTTTAAGCAAATTCAATAGAAATCTGATTTTGACAGCTGTCATAATTAATTTCCACACAAAAACATTAATTTCGTAATCAACAACCCTAAAAACCCTCAGTAACAATTTTGAAGAGAATGCAATAGAAATCTAAATTTGACAGCTGTCATGATTAATTTCCACACAAAAACATTAATTTCGCAATCAACAACCCTAAAAACCCTCTGTAACAATTTTTAAGCAAATTCAATAGAAATCTGATTTTGACAGCTGTCATGATTAATTTCCACACAAAAACATTAATTTCGCAATCAACAACCCTAAAAACCCTCAGTAACAATTTTTAAGCGAATTTAATAGAATTCTGATTTTGACAGCTGTCATGATTAATTTCCACACAAAAACATTAATTTCGCAATCAACAACCCTAAAAACCCTCTGTAACAATTTTTAAGCAAATTCAATAGAAATCTGATTTTGACAGCTGTCATGATTAATTTCCACACAAAAACATTAATTTCGTAATCAGCAACCCTAAAAACCCTCCGTAACAATTTTTAAGCAAATTCAATAGAAATCTGATTTTGACAGCTGTCATGATTAATTTCCACACAAAAACATTAATTTCGCAATCAACAACCCTAAAAACTCTCCGTAAGAATTTTTAATCGAATTCAATAGAAATCTGATTTTGACAGCTGTCATGATTAATTTCCACACAGAAACATTAATTTCGTAATCAACAACCCTAAAAACCCTCAGTAACAATTTTTAAGAGAATTCAATAGAAATCTGATTTTGACAGCTGTCATTATTAATTTCCACACAGAAACATTAATTTCGCAATCAACAACCCTAAAAACCCTCTGTAACAATTTTTAAGCAAATTCAATAGAAATCTGATTTTGACAGCTGTCATGATTAATTTCCACACAAAAACATTAATTTCGCAATCAACAACCCTAAAAACCCTCCGTAACAATTTTTAAGCGAATTCAATAGAAATCTGATTTTGACAGCTGTCATGATTAATTTCCACACAAAAACATTAATTTCGCAATCAACAACCCTAAAAACCCTCCGTAACAATTTTTAAGCAAATTCAATAGAAATCTGATTTTGACAGCTGTCATGATTAATTTCCACACAAAAACATTAATTTCGTAATCAACAACCCTAAAAACCCTCAGTAACAATTTTGAAGAGAATGCAATAGAAATCTGATTTTGACAGCTGTCATGATTAATTTCCACACAGAAACATTAATTTTGCAATCAACAACCCTAAAAACCCTCTGTAACAATTTTTAAGCAAATTCAATAGAAATCTGATTTTGACAGCTGTCATAATTAATTTCCACACAAAAACATAAATATCGCAATCAACAACCCTAAAAACTCTCCGTAACAATTTTTAAGCGAATTCAATAGAAATCTGATTTTGACAGCTGTCATGATTAATTTCCACACAAAAACATTAATTTCGTAATCAGGAACCCTAAAAACCCTCCGTAACAATTTTTAAGCGAATTTAATAGAATTCTGATTTTGACAGCTGTCATGATTAATTTCCACACAAAAACATTAATTTCGCAATCAACAACCCTAAAAACCCTCCGTAACAATTTTTAAGCAAATTCAATAGAAATCTGATTTTGACAGCTGTCATGATTAATTTCCACACAAAAACATTAATTTCGTAATCAACAACCCTAAAAACCCTCCGTAACAATTTTTAAGCAAATTCAATAGAAATCTGATTTTGACAGCTGTCATGATTAATTTCCACACAAAAACATTAATTTCGCAATCAACAACCCTAAAAACTCTCCGAAACAATTTTGAAGAAAATTCAATAGAAATCTGATTTTGACAGCTGTCATGATTAATTTCCACACAAAAACATTAATTTCGCAATCAACAACCCTAAAAACCCTCTGTAACAATTTTTAAGCAAATTCAATAGAAATCTGATTTTGACAGCTGTCATGATTAATTTCCAAACAAAAAGATTAATTTCGTAACCACAACCCTAAAAACCCTCAGTAACAATTTTTAAGCGAATTTAATAGAATTCTAATTTTGACAGCTGTCATGATTAATTTCCACACAAAAACATTAATTTCGCAATCAACAACCCTAAAAACCCTCTGTAACAATTTTTAAGCAAATTCAATAGAAATCTGATTTTGACAGCTGTCATGATTAATTTCCAAACAAAAAAAATAATTTCGTAACCACAACCCTAAAAACCCTCAGTAACAATTTTGAAGAGAATGCAATAGAAATCTAAATTTGACAGCTGTCATGATTAATTTCCACACAAAAACATTAATTTCGCAATCAACAACCCTAAAAACCCTCCGTAACAATTTTTAAGCGAATTTAATAGAATTCTGATTTTGACAGCTGTCATGATTAATTTCCACACAAAAACATTAATTTCGTAATCAGCAACCCTAAAAACCCTCCGTAACAATTTTTAAGCGAATTCAATAGAAATCTGATTTTGACAGCTGTCATGATTAATTTCCACACAAAAATTTGTCGAAAATTTTGGCAATATTGACACAAATTTACGTAAGTTTGTAGGGTGAGTTTCTTATGTGAAACTAAAGCAAAATTATTGTGCGAAACTCACGCTAATCTTACGCTAATCTCACGTGAGATACTTACGCGAGTCTCACGTGAGTACTCACGCGAATTTTTCCACCTGGGTGGGAGAATAAAAAATTTATTATTTTGTTCTTATTTTAATGGAAAATTACAAATCTCGCATTTTGGAGCTTGGCAAAGTTCGGCAAAGCTTGGCAAAGAATGGGAGAGTAAAAAATTTTTTATTTTTTTTTATTTTTATAAAAAATTAAAAATCTCGCAATTTTGGAGCTTGGCAAAGTTCGGCAAAGCTTGGCAAAGTATGGGAGAGTAAAAAATTTTTTATTTTTTTCTTATTTTTATAAAAAATTAAAAATCTCGCAGTTTGGAGCTTGTCAAAGTTCGGCAAAGCTTGGCAAAGTATGGGAGAATAAAAAGTTTTTTATTTTTTTCATATTTTTATGAAAAATTAAAAATCTCGCATTTTGGAGCTTGGCAAAGTTCGGCAAAGCTTGGCAAAGTATGGGAGAATAAAAAATTTTTAATTTTTTAAATAATTTTATCAAAAATTAAAAATCTCGCATTTTGGAGCTTGGCAAAGTTCGGCAAAGCTTGGCAAAGTATGGGAGAGTAAAATTTTTTTTATTTTTTTCTTATTTTTATAAAAAATTAAAAATCTCGCATTTTGGAGCTTGGCAAAGTTCGGCAAAGCTTGGCAAAGTATGGGAGAATAAATAATTTTGAATTTTTTTCATATTTTTATGGAAAATTAAAAATCTCGCATTTTGGAGCTTGGCAAAGTTCGGCAAAGCTTGGCAAAGTATGGGAGAATAAATAATTTTGAATTTTTTTCATATTTTTATGAAAAATTAAAAATCTCGCATTTTGGAGCTTGGCAAAGTTCGGCAAAGCTTGGCAAAGTATGGGAGAATAAAAAATTTTGAATTTTTTTCATATTTTTATGAAAAATTAAAAATCTCGCATTTTGGAGCTTGGCAAAGTTCGGCAAAGCTTGGCAAAGTATGGGAGAATAAAAAATTTTGAATTTTTTTCATATTTTTATGAAAAATTAAAAATCTCGCATTTTGGAGCTTGGCAAAGTTCGGCAAAGCTTGGCAAAGTATGGGAGAATAAAAAATTTTGAATTTTTTTCATATTTTTATGAAAAATTAAAAATCTCGCATTTTGGAGCTTGGCAAAGTTCGGCAAAGCTTGGCAAAGTATGGGAGAATAAAAAATTTATAATTTTTTTCTTATTTTTATGGAAAATTAAAAATCTCGCATTTTGGAGCTTGGCAAAGTTCGGCAAAGCTTGGCAAAGTATGGGAGAATAAAAAATTTTTTGTTTTTTTCATATTTTTATGAAAAATTAAAAATCTCGCATTTTGGAGCTTGGCAAAGTTCGGCAAAGCTTGGAAAAGTATGGGAGAATAAAAAATTTTGAATTTTTTTCATATTTTTATGAAAAATTAAAAATCTCGCATTTTTGAGCTTGGCAAAGTTCGGCAAAGCTTGGCAAAGTATGGGAGAATAAATAATTTTGAATTTTTTTCATATTTTTATGAAAAATTAAAAATCTCGCATTTTGGAGCTTGGAAAAGTTCGGCAAAGCTTGGCAAAGTATGGGAGAATAAAAAATTTTGAATTTTTTTCATATTTTTATGAAAAATTAAAAATCTCGCATTTTGGAGCTTTGCAAAGTTCGGCAAAGCTTGGCAAAGTATGGGTGAATAAAAAATTTTTTATTTTTCTCTTATTTTTATAAAAAATTAAAAATCTCGCAATTTTGGAGCTTGGCAAAGTTCGGCAAAGCTTGGCAAAGTATGGGAGAATAAAAAATTTTGTATTTTTTTCTTATTTTTATGAAAAATTAAAAATCTCGCATTTTGGAGCTTGGCAAAGTTCGGCAAAGCTTGGCAAAGTATGGGAGAATAAAAAATTTTGAATTTTTTTCATATTTTTATGAAAAATTAAAAATCTCGCATTTTGGAGCTTGGCAAAGTTCGGCAAAGCTTGGCAAAGTATGGGAGAATAAATAATTTTGAATTTTTTTCATATTTTTATGAAAAATTAAAAATCTCGCATTTTGGAGCTTGGCAAAGTTCGGCAAAGCTTGGCAAAGTATGGGAGAATAAAAAATTTTGAATTTTTTGATTATTTTTATGAAAAATTAAAAATCTCGAATTTTGGAGCTTGGCAAAGTTCGGCAAAGCTTGGCAAAGTATGGGAGAATAAATAATTTTTTATTTTTTTCATATTTTTATGAAAAATTAAAAATCTCGCATTTTTGAGCTTGGCAAAGTTCGGCAAAGCTTGGCAAAGTATGGGAGAATAAAAAATTTTGAATTTTTTTCATATTTTTATGAAAAATTAAAAATCTCGCATTTTGGAGCTTGGCAAAGTTCGGCAAAGCTTGGCAAAGTATGGGAGAATAAAAAATTTATTATTTTTTTCATATTTTTATGAAAAATTAAAAATCTCGCATTTTGGAGCTTGGCAAAGTTCGGCAAAGCTTGGCAAAGTATGGGAGAATAAAAAATTTTTTATTTTTTTCATATTTTTATGAAAAATTAAAAATCTCGCATTTTGGAGCTTGGCAAAGTTCGGCAAAGCTTGGCAAAGTATGGGAGAATAAAAAATTTTTTATTTTTTTCTTATTTTTATAAAAAATTAAAAATCTCGCATTTTGGAGCTTGGCAAAGTTCGGCAAAGCTTGGCAAAGTATGGGAGAGTAAAAAATTTTTTATTTTTTTCTTATTTTTATAAAAAATTAAAAATCTCGCATTTTGGAGCTTGGCAAAGTTCGGCAAAGCTTGGCAAAGTATGGGAGAATAAAAAATTTTGAATTTTTTTCATATTTTTATGAAAAATTAAAAATCTCGCATTTTGGAGCTTGGCAAAGTTCGGCAAAGCTTGGCAAAGTATGGGAGAATAAAAAATTTTGAATTTTTTTCATATTTTTATGAAAAATTAAAAATCTCGCATTTTGGAGCTTGGCAAAGTTCGGCAAAGCTTGGCAAAGTATGGGAGAATAAAAAATTTTGAATTTTTTTCATATTTTTATGAAAAATTAAAAATCTCGCATTTTGGAGCTTGGCAAAGTTCGGCAAAGCTTGGCAAAGTATGGGAGAATAAATAATTTTGAATTTTTTTCATATTTTTATGAAAAATTAAAAATCTCGCATTTTGAAGCTTGGCAAAGTTCGGCAAAGCTTGGCAAAGTATGGGAGAATAAAATTTTTTTATTTTTTTCATATTTTTATGGAAAATTAAGAATCTCGCCTTTTGGAGCTTGGCAAAGTTCGGCAAAGCTTGGCAAAGTATGGGAGAATAAAAAATTTTGAATTTTTTTCATATTTTTATGAAAAATTAAAAATCTCGCATTTTGGAGCTTGGCAAAGTTCGGCAAAGCTTGGCAAAGTATGGGAGAATAAATAATTTTGAATTTTTTTCATATTTTTATGAAAAATTAAAAATCTCGCATTTTGGAGCTTGGCAAAGTTCGGCAAAGCTTGGCAAAGTATGGGAGAATAAAAAATTTTGAATTTTTTTCATATTTTTATGAAAAATTAAAAATCTCGCATTTTGGAGCTTGGCAAAGTTCGGCAAAGCTTGGCAAAGTATGGGAGAGTAAAAAATTTTTTATTTTTTTCTTATTTTTATAAAAAATTAAAAATCTCGCATTTTGGAGCTTGGCAAAGTTCGGCAAAGCTTGGCAAAGTATGGGAGAATAAAAAGTTTTTTATTTTTTTCATATTTTTATGAAAAATTAAAAATCTCGCATTTTGGAGCTTGGCAAAGTTCGGCAAAGCTTGGCAAAGTATGGGAGAATAAAAAATTTTGAATTTTTTTCATATTTTTATGAAAAATTAAAAATCTCGCATTTTGGAGCTTGGCAAAGTTCGGCAAAGCTTGGCAAAGTATGGGAGAATAAAAAATTTTGAATTTTTTTCATATTTTTATGAAAAATTAAAAATCTCGCATTTTGGAGCTTGTTAAAGTTCGGCAAAGCTTGGCAAAGTATGGGAGAATAAATAATTTTAAATTTTTTCATATTTTTATGAAAAATTAAAAATCTCGCATTTTGGAGCTTGTTAAAGTTCGGCAAAGCTTGGCAAAGTATGGGAGAATAAAATTTTTTTATTTTTTTCATATTTTTATGGAAAATTAAGAATCTCGCCTTTTGGAGCTTGGCAAAGTTCGGCAAAGCTTGCAAAAGTATGGTATAATAAAAATTTTTTATTTTTTTCATATTTTTATGTAAAATTAAAAATCTCGCATTTTGGAGCTTGGCAAAGTTCGGCAAAGCTTGGCAAAGTATGGGAGAATAAATAATTTTGAATTTTTTTCATATTTTTATGAAAAATTAAAAATCTCGCATTTTGGAGCTTGGCAAAGTTCGGCAAAGCTTGGAAAAGTATGGGAGAATAAAAAATTTTGAATTTTTTTCATATTTTTATGAAAAATTAAAAATCTCGCATTTTGGAGCTTGGCAAAGTTCGGCAAAGCTTGGCAAAGTATGGGAGAATAAATAATTTTGAATTTTTTTAATATTTTTATAAAAATTTAAAATCTTGCATTTTGGAGCTTGGAAAAGTTCGGCAAAGCTTGGCAAAGTATGGGAGAATAAAAAATTTTGAATTTTTTTCATATTTTTATGAAAAATTAAAAATCTCGCATTTTGGAGCTTGGCAAAGTTCGGCAAAGCTTGGCAAAGTATGGGAGAATAAAAAATTTATTATTTTGTTCTTATTTTAATTGAAA
>JAVJHS010000431.1:0-36642 GCA_032873175.1 Leptopilina drosophilae | reverse complement strand
GTTTATATTTGCACAAGAAATTGAATGTTCTTTAAATTTGTCGATTTTTGGAAATTTTTAGTTCAAAAAAGTAACGCAATAGCATTTTTCGACTAAAATAATTTTTGTTCTTTACTTTCCTAAGGAATTATACACAAAAATTCATTTTTTTAACAATCTAAAAAATTTTCAATTGTCTATTTTTTTACAGAAATTTTCTAAATTTTAAATTTTTAACCTAATTTATAAAAATTTTCCTCTTTTTCACATTAACAGTGCTCAAGAAAGAAGCTTGTTCGATTTCAACAATTTTTCTAATTTCAAAATTCGTCATTTTTTTTTGCTTATTTTTGCACAGGTTATTGAAAGTTATTGAAATTTGTCGATTTTTGGAAATTTTTAGTTCAAAAAAGTTACGAAATCGCATTTTTCGACTAAAATTGTTTTTTATTCTTTACTTTCCTAAGGAATTATAATCGAAAATTCATTTTTTTAACAATCTAAAAAAATTTTTAAAAATTTGTGAATTTTTTCTCTTTTTAAACAGAAATTTTTCTAAATTTTAAATTTTTAACTTAATTTATAAAAATTTTCCTATTTGTCACCTTAACAGTACTCAAAAAAGAAGCTTATTCGATTTGAACAATTTTTCTAATTTCAAAATTCGTCAGTTTTTTTGTTTATTTTTGCACAGGAAATTGAAAGTTCTTGAAATTTGTCGATTTTTGGAAATTTTAAGTTCAAAAAAGTTACGCAATCGCATTTTTCGACTTAAATTGTTTTTGTTGCTTATTTTTCTATGAAAATAAAGATATAAATCCATTTTTTAAAAATCAAAACAAAATTTCGAAATATAAAAATTTTCAATTTTTTCTTTTTTATACAGAAATTTTTTGAATTTTGATTTTTTACATAATTTATAAAAATTTCCTATTTCTCACCTAAACAGTGCTACAAAAAGAAGCTCGTTCGATTTCAACAATTTTTCTAATTTCAAAAATCGTCAGTTTTTCTTGCTTATTTTTGCACAGGTTATTGAAAGTACTTGAAATTTGTCGATTTTTGGAAATTTTTAGTTCAAAAAAGTTACGCAATCGCATTTTTCGACTAAAATAATTTTTGTTCTTTACTTTCCTAAAGAATTATAAACAAAAATTCATTTTTTTAACAATCTAAAAAATTTTTCAATTTTCTATTTTTTTACAGAAATTTTCTAAATTTTAAATTTTTAACTTAATTTATAAAAATTTTCCTATTTTTAACCTTAACAGTGCTCAAAAAGAAGCTTATTCGATTTGAACAATTTTTCTAATTTCAAAATTCGTCAGTTTTTTTGTTTATTTTTGCACAGGAAATTGAAAGTTCTTGAAATTTGTCGATTTTTGGAAATTTTAAGTTCAAAAAAGTTACGCAATCGCATTTTTCGACTTAAATTGTTTTTATTCTTTACTTTCCTAAAGAATTATAAACGAAAATTCATTTTTTTAACAATCTAAAAAATTTTTTAATTTTCAATTTTATTACATAAATTTTCTAAATTTTAAATTTTTAACTTAATTTATAAAAATTTTCCTATTTGTCACCTTAACAGTACTCAAAAAGAAGCTTATTCGATTTGAACAATTTTTCTAATTTCAAAATTCGTCAGTTTTTTTGTTTATTTTTGCACAGGAAATTGAAAGTTCTTGAAATTTGTCGATTTTTGGAAATTTTAAGTTCAAAAAAGTTACGCAATCGCATTTTTCGACTTAAATTGTTTTTGTTGCTTATTTTTCTATGAAAATAAAGATATAAATCCATTTTTTAAAAATCAAAACAAAATTTCGAAATATAAAAATTTTCAATTTTTTCTTTTTTATACAGAAATTTTTTGAATTTTGATTTTTTACATAATTTATAAAAATTTCCTATTTCTCACCTAAACAGTGCTACAAAAAGAAGCTCGTTCGATTTCAACAATTTTTCTAATTTCAAAAATCGTCAGTTTTTCTTGCTTATTTTTGCACAGGTTATTGAAAGTACTTGAAATTTGTAGATTTTTGGAAATTTTTAGTTCAAAAAAGTTACGCAATAGCATTTTTCCACTTAAATTGTTTTTGTTCTTTACTTTCCTATCGAAATATAGACACAAATTCATTTTTTAAAAATCTAAAAAAATATTCTGAAAAATAAAAATTTGTGAATTTTTTCTTTTTTTATACAGAAATTTTCTGAAGTTTGATTTTTTACATAATTTATGAAAATTTCCTATTTCTCACCTTAACAATTTTTCTAATTTCAAAATTCGTCAGTTTTTTGTTTATATTTGCACAAGAAATTGAATGTTCTTTAAATTTGTCGATTTTTGGAAATTTTTAGTTCAAAAAAGTTACGCAATAGCATTTTTCCACTTAAATTGTTTTTGTTGTTTATTTTCCTATGAAAATATAGACATAAATTCATTTTTTAAAAATCTAAAAAAATATTCTGAAAAATAAAAATTTGTGAATTTTTTCTTCTTTTATACAGAAATTTTCTGAATTTTGATTTTTTACATAATTTATGAAAATTTCCTATTTCTCACCTTAACAGTGCTCAAAAAAGAAGCTTGTTCGATGTCAACAATTTTTCTAATTTCAAAATTCGTCAGTTTTTTTGCTTATTTTTGCACAGGTTATTGAAAGTACTTGAAATTTGTAGATTTTTGGAAATTTTTAGTTCAAAAAAGTTACGCAATAGCATTTTTCGACTTAAATTGTTTTTGTTGTTTATTTTCCAATGCAATTATAGACATAAATTCATTTTTTAAAAATCTAAAAAAATTTTCTGAAAAATAAAAATTTGTGAATTTTTTCTTTTTTTATACAGAAATTTACTGAAGTTTGATTTTTTACATAATTTATGAAAATTTCCTATTTCTCACCTTAACAATTTTTCTAATTTCAAAATTCGTCAGTTTTTTGTTTATATTTGCACAAGAAATTGAATGTTCTTTAAATTTGTCGATTTTTGGAAATTTTTAGTTCAAAAAAGTAACGCAATAGCATTTTTCGACTAAAATAATTTTTGTTCTTTACTTTCCTAAGGAATTATACACAAAAATTCATTTTTTTAACAATCTAAAAAATTTTCAATTGTCTATTTTTTTACATAAATTTTCTAAATTTTAAATTTTTAACTTAATTTATAAAAATTTTCCTATTTTTAACCTTAACAGTGCTCAAAAAGAAGCTTATTCGATTTGAACAATTTTTCTAATTTCAAAATTCGTCAGTTTTTTTGTTTATTTTTGCACAGGAAATTGAAAGTTCTTGAAATTTGTCGATTTTTGGAAATTTTAAGTTCAAAAAAGTTACGCAATCGCATTTTTCGACTTTAATTGTTTTTATTCTTTACTTTCCTAAAGAATTATAATCGAAAATTCATTTTTTTAACAATCTAAAAAATTTTTTAATTTTCAATTTTATTACATAAATTTTCTAAATTTTAAATTTTTAACTTAATTTATAAAAATTTTCCTATTTGTCACCTTAACAGTACTCAAAAAGAAGCTCGTTCGATTTCAACAATTTTTCTAATTTCAAAAATCGTCAGTTTTTCTTGCTTATTTTTGCACAGGTTATTGAAAGTACTTGAAATTTGTCGATTTTTGGAAATTTTTAGTTCAAAAAAGTTACGCAATCGCATTTTTCGACTAAAATAATTTTTGTTCTTTACTTTCCTAAAGAATTATAAACAAAAATTCATTTTTTTAACAATCTAAAAAATTTTTCAATTTTCTATTTTTTTACAGAAATTTTCTAAATTTTAAATTTTTAACTTAATTTATAAAAATTTTCCTATTTTTCACTTTAACAGTGCTCAAAAAAGAAGGTTATTCGATTTTAACAATTTTTCTAATTTCAAAATTCCTCAGTTTTTTTACTTATTTTTGCACAGGAAATTGAAAGTCCTTGAAATTTGTCGATTTGTGGAAATTTTTAGTTCAAAAAAGGTACGCAATCGCATTTTTCGACTAAAATAATTTTTGTTTTTTACTTTCCTAAGGAATTATACACAAAACTTCATTTTTTTAACAATCTAAAAAAATTTTCCGAAAAATAAAAATTTGTGAATTTTTTCTCTTTTTAAACAGAAATTTTCTGAATTTTGATTTTTTACATAATTTATAAAAATTTTCTATTTTTCACCTTAACAGTGCTCAAAAAAGAAGGTTATTCGATTTTAACAATTTTTCTAATTTCAAAATTCGTCAGTTTTTTTTGCTTATTTTTGCACAGGTTATTGAAAGTCCTTGAAATTTGTCGATTTGTGGAAATTTTTAGTTCAAAAAAGGTACGCAATCGCATTTTTCGACTTAAATTGTTTTTGTTGTTTATTTTTCTATCGAAATATAGACATAAATTTATTTTTTAAAAATCTAAAAAAAATTTCTGAAAAATAAAAATTTGTGAATTTTTTCTTTTTTTATACAGAAATTTTCTGAATTTTGATTTTTTACATACTTTATGAAAATTTCCTACTTCTCACCATAACAGTGCTAAAAAAAAGCTGGTTCGATTTCAATAATTTTTCTAATTTCAAAATTCGTCAGTTTTTTTTGTTTATTTTTGCACAGGAAATTGAAAGTTCTTGAAATTTGTCGATTTTTGGAAATTTTTAGTTCAAAAAAGTTACGCAATCGCATTTTTCGACTTAAATTAAAAAATTTTTCAATTTTCTATTTTTTTACAGAAATTTTCTAAATTTTAAATTTTTAACTTAATTTATAAAAATTTTCCTATTTTTCACATTAACAGTGCTCAAAAAAAAAACTTATTCGATTTTAACAATTTTTTTAATTTCAAAATTCGTCAGTTTTTTTTTGCTTATTTTTGCACAGGAAATTGAAAGTACTTGAAATTTGTCGATTTTTGGAAATTTTTAGTTCAAAAAAGTTACGCAATCGCATTTTTCGACCAAAATAATTTTTGTTCTTTACTTTCCTAAGGAATTATACACAAAAATTCATTTTTTTAACAATCTAAAAAATTTTTCAATTTTCTGTTTTTTGCAGAAATTTTCTAAATTTTAAATTTTTAACTTAAATTATAAAAATTTTCCTATTTTTTACCTTTACAGTGCTCAAAAAAGAAGCTTATTCGATTTTAACAATTTTTCTAATTTCAAAATTCGTCAGTTTTTTTTGCTTATTTTTGCACAGGTTATTGAAAGTACTTGAAATTTGTAGATTTTTGGAAATTTTTAGTTCAAAAAAGTTACGCAATCGCATTTTTCGACTTAAATTGTTTTTGTTGTTTATTTTTCTATCGAAATATAGACATAAATTCATTTTTTAAAAATCTAAAAAAATTTTCTGAAAAATAAAAATTTGTGAATTTTTTCTTTTTTTATACAGAAATTTTCTGAATTTTGATTTTTTACATAATTTATGAAAATTTCCTATTTCTCACCTAAACAGTGATCAAAAAAGAAGCTGGTTCGATTTCAATAATTTTTCTAATTTCAAAATTCGTCAGTTTTTTTGTTTATTTTTGCACAGGAAATTGAAAGTTCTTGAAATTTGTCGATTTTTGGAAATTTTTAGTTCAAAAAAGTTACGCAATCGCATTTTTCGACTTAAATTAAAAAATTTTTCAATTTTCTATTTTTTTACAAAAATTTTCTAAATTTTAAATTTTTAACTTAATTTATAAAAATTTTCCTATTTTTCACCTTAACAGTGCTCAAAAAAAAAACTTATTCGATTTTAACAATTTTTTTAATTTCAAAATTCGTCAGTTTTTTTTGCTTATTTTTGCACAGGAAATTGAAAGTACTTGAAATTTGTCGATTTTTGGAAATTTTTAGTTCAAAAAAGTTACGCAATCGCATTTTTCGACCAAAATAATTTTTGTTCTTTACTTTCCTAAGGAATTATAAACAAAAATTCATTTTTTAACAATCTAAAAAATTTTTCAATTTTCTATTTTTTTACAGAAATTTTCTAAATTTTAAATTTTTAACTTAATTTATAAAAATTTTCCTATTTTTCACCTTAACAGTGCTCAAAAAAAAAAATTATTCGATTTTAACAATTTTTTTAATTTCAAAATTCGTCAGTTTTTTTGCTTATTTTTGCACAGGAAATTGAAAGTACTTGAAATTTGTCGATTTTTGGAAATTTTTAGTTCAAAAAAGTTACGCAATCGCATTTTTCGACCAAAATAATTTTTGTTCTTTACTTTCCTAAGGAATTATACACAAAAATTCATTTTTTTAACAATCTAAAAAATTTTTCAATTTTCTCTTTTTTGCAGAAATTTTCTAAATTTTAAATTTTTAACTTAAATTATAAAAATTTTCCTATTTTTCACCTTAACAGTGCTCAAAAAAGAAGCTTGTTCGATGTCAACAATTTTTCTAATTTCAAAATTCGTCAGTTTTTTTTGCTTATTTTTGCACAGGTTATTGAAAGTACTTGAAATTTGTCGATTTTTGGAAATTTTTAGATCAAAAAAGTTACGCAATAGCATTTTTCGACTTAAATTGTTTTTGTTGTTTATTTTCCTATGGAAATATAGACATAAATTCATTTTTTAAAAATCTAAAAAGAATTTCTGAAAAATATAAATTTGTGAATTTTTTCTTTTTTTATACAGAAATTTTCTGAAGTTTGATTTTTTACATAATTTATGAAAATTTCCTATTTATCACCTTAACAGTGCTCAAGAAAGAAGCTTGTTCGATTTCAACAATTTTTCTAATTTCAAAATTCGTCAGTTTTTTTGTTTATTTTTGCACAAGAAATTGAAAGTTCTTGAAATTTGTCGAATTTTGGAAATTTTAAGTTCAAAAAAGTTACGCAATCGCATTTTTCGACTTAAATTGTTTTTGTTGCTTATTTTCCTATGGAAATATAGACATAAATTCATTTTTTAAAAATCAAAAAAACATTTCCTGAAAAATATAAATTTGTGAATTTTTTCTTTTTTTATACAGAAATTTTCTGGAGTTTGATTTTTTACATAATTTATGAAAATTTCCTATTTCTCACCTTAACAGTGCTCAAGAAAGAAGCTTGTTCGATTTCAACAATTTTTCTAATTTCAAAATTCGTCAGTTTTTTTGCTTATTTTTGCACAGGTTATTGAAAGTACTTGAAATTTGTCGATTTTTGGAAATTTTTAGTTCAAAAAAGTTACGCAATAGCATTTTTCGACTTAAATTGTTTTTGTTGTTTATTTTCCTATGGAAATATAGACATAAATTCATTTTTTAAAAATCTAAAAAAATTTTAGAAATATAAAAATATTCAATTTTTTCTTTTTTATACAGAAATTTTTTGAATTTTGATTTTTTACATAATTTATGAAAATTTCCTATTTCTCACCTTAACAGTGCTCAAAAAAGAAGCTTGTTCGATGTCAACAATTTTTCTAATTTCAAAATTCGTCAGTTTTTTTTGCTTATTTTTGCACAGGTTATTGAAAGTACTTGAAATTTGTCGATTTTTGGAAATTTTTAGTTCAAAAAAGTTACGCAATAGCATTTTTCGACTTAAATTGTTTTTGTTGTTTATTTTCCTATGGAAATATAGACATAAATTTATTTTTTAAAAATCTAAAAAGAATTTCTGAAAAATATAAATTTGTGAATTTTTTCTTTTTTTATACAGAAATTTTCTGAAGTTTGATTTTTTACATAATTTATGAAAATTTCCTATTTCTCACCTTAACAGTGCTCAAGAAAGAAGCTTGTTCGATTTCAACAATTTTTCTAATTTCAAAATTCGTCAGTTTTTTTGTTTATTTTTGCACAAGAAATTGAAAGTTCTTGAAATTTGTCGAATTTTGGAAATTTTAAGTTCAAAAAAGTTACGCAATCGCATTTTTCGACTTAAATTGTTTTTGTTGCTTATTTTCCTATGGAAATATAGACATAAATTCATTTTTTAAAAATCTAAAAAAAATTTCCTGAAAAATATAAATTTGTGAATTTTTTCTTTTTTTATACAGAAATTTTCTGAAGTTTGATTTTTTACATAATTTATGAAAATTTCCTATTTCTCACCTTAACAGTGCTCAAGAAAGAAGCTTGTTCGATTTCAACAATTTTTCTAATTTCAAAATTCGTCAGTTTTTTTGCTTATTTTTGCACAGGTTATTGAAAGTACTTGAAATTTGTCGATTTTTGGAAATTTTTAGTTCAAAAAAGTTACGCAATAGCATTTTTCGACTTAAATTGTTTTTGTTGTTTATTTTCCTATGGAAATATAGACATAAATTCATTTTTTAAAAATCTAAAAAAATTTTAGAAATATAAAAATATTCAATTTTTTCTTTTTTATACAGAAATTTTTTGAATTTTGATTTTTTACATAATTTATGAAAATTTCCTATTTCTCACCTTAACAGTGCTCAAAAAAAGAAGCTTATTCGATTTTATCAATTTTTCTAATTTCAAAATTCGTCAGTTTTTTGTTTATATTTGCACAAGAAATTGAATGTTCTTTAAATTTGTCGATTTTTGGATATTTTTAGTTCAAAAAAGTTACACAATCGCATTTTTCGACTTAAATTGTTTTTGTTGGTTATTTTCTAATGGAAATAAAGATATAAATCTATTTTTTAAAAATCTAAAAAAATTTTCGAAATATAAAAATTTTCAATTTTTTCTTTTTTATACAGAAATTTTCTGAATTTTGATTTTTTACATATTTTATGAAAATTTCCTATTTCTCACCTTAACAGTGCTCAAAAAAGAAGCTTGTTCAATTTCAATAATTTTTCTAAATTCAAAATTCGTCAGTTTTTTTGGTTATTTTTGCACCGGAAATTGAAAGTTCTTGAAATTTGTCGATTTTTGGATATTTTTAGTTAAAAAAAGTTACGCAATCGCATTTTTTGACTTAAATTGTTTTTCTTGTTTTTTTTCCTATGGAAATATAGACATAAATTCATTTTTTAAAAATCTAAAAAAATTTCTGAAAAATAAAAATTTGTGAATTTTTTCTTTTTTTATACAGAAATTTTCTGAAGTTTGATTTTTTACATAATTTATGAAAATTTCCTATTTCTCACCTTAACAGTGCTCAAGAAAGAAGCTTGTTCGATTTCAACAATTTTTCTAATTTCAAAATTCGTCAGTTTTTTTTTTATATTTGCACAAGAAATTGAATGTTCTTTAAATTTGTCGATTTTTTGAAATTTTTAGTTCAAAAAAGTTACGCAATAGCATTTTTCGACTTAAATTGTTTTTGTTGTTTATTTTCCTATCGAAATATAGAAATAAATTCATTTTTTAAGAATCTAAAAAAATTTTAGAAATATAAAAATTTTCAATTTTTTCTTTTTTATACAGAAATTTTTTGAATTTTGATTTTTTACATAATTTATGAAAATTTCCTATTTCTCACCTTAACAGTGCTCAAAAAAAGAAGCTTATTCGATTTTATCAATTTTTCTAATTTCAAAATTCTTCAGTTTTTTGTTTATATTTGCACACGAAATTGAATGTTCTTTAAATTTGTCAATTATAAACAAAAATTCATTTTTTTAACAATCTAAAAAATTTTTCAATTTTCTATTTTTTTACAGAAATTTTCTAAATTTTAAATTTTTAACTTAATTTATAAAAATTTTCCTATTTTTCATCTTTACAGTGCTCATAAAAGAAGCTTATTCGATTTTAACAATTTTTCTAATTTCAAAATTCGTCAGTTTTTTTGTTTATTTTTGCACAAGAAATTGAAAGTTCTTGAAATTTGTCGAATTTTGGAAATTTTAAGTTCAAAAAAGTTACGCAATCGCATTTTTCGACTTAAATTGTTTTTGTTGCTTATTTTCCTATGGAAATATAGACATAAATTCATTTTTTAAAAATCTAAAAAAAATTTCCTGAAAAATATAAATTTGTGAATTTTTTCTTTTTTTATACAGAAATTTTCTGAAGTTTGATTTTTTACATAATTTATGAAAATTTCCTATTTCTCACCTTAACAGTGCTCAAGAAAGAAGCTTGTTCGATTTCAACAATTTTTCTAATTTCAAAATTCGTCATTTTTTTTTGCTTATTTTTGCACAGGTTATTGAAAGTACTTGAAATTTGTCGATTTTTGGAAATTTTTAGTTCAAAAAAGTTACGCAATAGCATTTTTCGACTTAAATTGTTTTTGTTGTTTATTTTCCTATGGAAATATAGACATAAATTCATTTTTTAAAAATCTAAAAAAATTTCTGAAAAATAAAAATTTGTGAATTTTTTCTTTTTTTATACAGAAATTTTCTGAAGTTTGATTTTTTACATAATTTATGAAAATTTCCTATTTCTCACCTTAACAGTGCTCAAGAAAGAAGCTTGTTCGATTTCAACAATTTTTCTAATTTTAAAATTCGTCAGTTTTTTTTTATATTTGCACAAGAAATTGAATGTTCTTTAAATTTGTCGATTTTTTGAAATTTTTAGTTCAAAAAAGTTACGCAATAGCATTTTTCGACTTAAATTGTTTTTGTTCTTTATTTTCCTATGGAAATATAGACATAAATTCATTTTTTAAGAATCTAAAAAAATTTTAGAAATATAAAAATTTTCAATTTTTTCTTTTTTATACAGAAATTTTTTGAATTTTGATTTTTTACATAATTTATAAAAATTTTCCTATTTCTCACCTTAACAGTGCTCAAAAAAGAAGCTTATTCGATTTTATCAATTTTTTCTTTTTTATACAGAAATTTTCTGAATTTTGATTTTTTACATAATTTATAAAAATTTTGTAATTTTTCACTTTAACAGGGCTCAAAAAAGAAGCTTATTCGATTTTAACAATTTTTCTAATTTCAAAATTCGTCAGTTTTTTTTGCTTATTTTTGCACAGGAAATTGAAAGTCCTTGAAATTTGTCGATTTGTGGAAATTTTTAGTTCAAAAAAGTTACGCAATCGCATTTTTCGACTAAAATAATTTTTGTTCTTTACTTTCCTAAGGAATTATACACAAAAATTCATTTTTTTAACAATCTAAAAAAAATTTCCGAAAAATAAAAATTTGTGAATTTTTTCTTTTTTTATACAGAAATTTTCTAAATTTTAAATTTTTAACTTATTTTATAAAAATTTTCCTATTTTTCACCTTAACAGTGCTCAAAAAAAAGCTTATTCGATTTTAACAATTTTTCTAATTTCAAAATTCGTCAGTTTTTTTGTTTATTTTTGCACAGGAAATTGAAAGTTCTTGAAATTTGTCGATTTTTGGAAATTTTAAGTTCAAAAAAGTTACGCAATCGCATTTTTTGACTTAAATTGTTTTTGTTGCTTATTTTCCTATGGAAATATAGACATAAATTCATTTTTTAAAAATCTAAAAAAAATTTCTGAAAAATATAAATTTGTGAATTTTTTCTTTTTTTATACAGAAATTTTCTGAAGTTTGATTTTTTACATAATTTATGAAAATTTCCTATTTCTCACCTTAACAGTGCTCAAGAAAGAAGCTTGTTCGATTTCAACAATTTTTCTAATTTCAAAATTCGTCAGTTTTTTTGCTTATTTTTGCACAGGTTATTGAAAGTACTTGAAATTTGTCGATTTTTGGAAATTTTTAGTTCAAAAAAGTTACGCAATAGCATTTTTCGACTTAAATTGTTTTTGTTGTTTATTTTCCTATGGAAATATAGACATAAATTCATTTTTTAAAAATCTAAAAAAATTTTAGAAATATAAAAATATTCAATTTTTTCTTTTTTATACAGAAATTTTTTGAATTTTGATTTTTTACATAATTTATGAAAATTTCCAATTTCTCACCTTAACAGTGCTCAAAAAAAGAAGCTTATTCGATTTTATCAATTTTTCTAATTTCAAAATTCGTCAGTTTTTTGTTTATATTTGCACAAGAAATTGAATGTTCTTTAAATTTGTCGATTTTTGGATATTTTTAGTTCAAAAAAGTTACACAATCGCATTTTTCGACTTAAATTGTTTTTGTTGGTTATTTTCTAATGGAAATAAAGATATAAATCTATTTTTTAAAAATCTAAAAAAATTTTCGAAATATAAAAATTTTCAATTTTTTCTTTTTTTATACAGAAATTTTTTGAATTTTGATTTTTTACATAATTTATGAAAATTTCCTATTTCTCACCTTAACAGTGCTCAAAAAAAGAAGCTTATTCGATTTTATCAATTTTTCTAATTTCAAAATTCGTCAGTTTTTTTGGTTATTTTTGCACCGGAAATTGAAAGTTCTTGAAATTTGTCGATTTTTGGATATTTTTAGTTAAAAAAAGTTACGCAATCGCATTTTTTGACTTAAATTGTTTTTGTTGTTTATTTTCCTATGGAAATATAGACATAAATTCATTTTTTAAAAATCTAAAAAAATTTCTGAAAAATAAAAATTTGTGAATTTTTTCTTTTTTTATACAGAAATTTTCTGAAGTTTGATTTTTTACATAATTTATGAAAATTTCCTATTTCTCACCTTAACAGTGCTCAAGAAAGAAGCTTATTCGATTTTATCAATTTTTCTAATTTCAAAATTCTTCAGTTTTTTGTTTATATTTGCACACGAAATTGAATGTTCTTTAAATTTGTCAATTATAAACAAAAATTCATTTTTTTAACAATCTAAAAAATTTTTCAATTTTCTATTTTTTTACAGAAATTTTCTAAATTTTAAATTTTTAACTTAATTTATAAAAATTTTCCTATTTTTCATCTTTACAGTGCTCAAAAAAGAAGCTTATTCGATTTTAACAATTTTTCTAATTTCAAAATTCGTCAGTTTTTTTGTTTATTTTTGCACAGGATATTAAAAGTTCTTGAAATTTGTCGATTTTTGGAAATTTTTAGTTTAAAAAAGTTACGCAATAGCATTTTTCGACTTAAATTGTTTTTGTTCTTTATTTTCCTATGGAAATATAGACATAAATTCATTTTTTAAGAATCTAAAAAAATTTTAGAAATATAAAAATTTTCAATTTTTTCTTTTTTATACAGAAATTTTTTGAATTTTGATTTTTTACATAATTTATAAAAATTTTCCTATTTCTCACCTTAACAGTGCTCAAAAAAGAAGCTTATTCGATTTTATCAATTTTTTCTTTTTTATACAGAAATTTTCTGAATTTTGATTTTTTACATAATTTATAAAAATTTTGTAATTTTTCACTTTAACAGGGCTCAAAAAAGAAGCTTATTCGATTTTAACAATTTTTCTAATTTCAAAATTCGTCAGTTTTTTTTGCTTATTTTTGCACAGGAAATTGAAAGTCCTTGAAATTTGTCGATTTGTGGAAATTTTTAGTTCAAAAAAGTTACGCAATCGCATTTTTCGACTAAAATAATTTTTGTTCTTTACTTTCCTAAGGAATTATACACAAAAATTCATTTTTTTAACAATCTAAAAAAAATTTCCGAAAAATAAAAATTTGTGAATTTTTTCTTTTTTTATACAGAAATTTTCTAAATTTTAAATTTTTAACTTATTTTATAAAAATTTTCCTATTTTTCACCTTAACAGTGCTCAAAAAAAAGCTTATTCGATTTTAACAATTTTTCTAATTTCAAAATTCGTCAGTTTTTTTGTTTATTTTTGCACAGGAAATTGAAAGTTCTTGAAATTTGTCGATTTTTGGAAATTTTAAGTTCAAAAAAGTTACGCAATCGCATTTTTCGACTTAAATTGTTTTTGTTGTTTATTTTCCTATGGAAATATAGACATAAATTCATTTTTTAAAAATCTAAAAAAATTTTCTCAAAAATAAAAATTTGTGAATTTTTTTTCTTTTTTTATGCAGAAATTTTCTGAATTTTGATTTTTTACATAATTTATAAAAATTTCCTATTTCTCACCTTAACAGTGCTCAAAAAAGGAGCTTGTTCGATTTCAACAATTTTTCTAATTTCAAAATTCGTCAGTATTTTTTGCTTATTTTTGCACAGGTTATTGAAAGTACTTGAATTTTGTCGATTTTTGGAAATTTTTAGTTCAAAAAAGTTACGCAATCGCATTTTTCGACTTAAATTGTTTTTGTTGTTTATTTTCCTATGGAAATATAGACATAAATTCATTTTTTAAAAATCTAAAAAAATTTTCTCAAAAATAAAAATTTGTGAATTTTTTTCTTTTTTTATGCAGAAATTTTCTGAATTTTGATTTTTTTACATAATTTATAAAAATTTCCTATTTCTCACCTTAACAGTGCTCCAAAAAGAAGCTTATTCGATTTTATCAATTTTTTCTTTTTTATACAGAAATTTTCTGAATTTTGATTTTTTACATAATTTATAAAAATTTTGTAATTTTTTACTTTAACAGGGCTCAAAAAAGAAGCTTATTCGATTTTAACAATTTTTCTAATTTCAAAATTCGTCAGTTTTTTTTGCTTATTTTTGCACAGGAAATTGAAAGTCCTTGAAATTTGTCGATTTGTGGAAATTTTTAGTTCAAAAAAGTTACGCAATCGCATTTTTCGACTAAAATAATTTTTGTTCTTTACTTTCCTAAGGAATTATACACAAAAATTCATTTTTTTAACAATCTAAAAAAAATTTCCGCAAAATAAAAATTTGTGAATTTTTTCTTTTTTTATACAGAAATTTTCTAAATTTTAAATTTTTAACTTATTTTATAAAAATTTTCCTATTTTTCACCTTAACAGTGCTCAAAAAAAAGCTTATTCGATTTTAACAATTTTTCTAATTTCAAAATTCGTCAGTTTTTTTGTTTATTTTTGCACAGGAAATTGAAAGTTCTTGAAATTTGTCGGTTTTTGGATATTTTTAGTTAAAAAAAGTTACGCAATCGCATTTTTTGACTTAAATTGTTTTTGTTGTTTATTTTCCTATGGAAATATAGACATAAATTCATTTTTTAAAAAACCTAAAAAAATTTCTGAAAAATAAAAATTTGTGAATTTTTTCTTTTTTTATACAGAAATTTTCTGAATTTTGATTTTTTACATAATTTAAAAATTTTCCTATTTTCACCTTAACAGTGCTCAAAAAAGAAGCTTATTCGATTTTAACAATTTTTCTAATTTCAAAATTCGTCAGTTTTTTTTGCTTATTTTTGCACAGGAAATTGAAAGTCCTTGAAATTTGTCGATTTGTGGAAATTTTTAGTTCAAAAAAGTTACGCAATCGCATTTTTCGACTAAAATAATTTTTGTTCTTTACTTTCCTAAGGAATTATACACAAAAATTCATTTTTTTAACAATCTAAAAAAAATTTCCGAAAAATAAAAATTTGTGAATTTTTTCTTTTTTTATACAGAAATTTTCTAAATTTTAAATTTTTAACTTATTTTATAAAAATTTTCCTATTTTTCACCTTAACAGTGCTCAAAAAAAAGCTTATTCGATTTTAACAATTTTTCTAATTTCAAAATTCGTCAGTTTTTTTGTTTATTTTTGCACAGGAAATTGAAAGTTCTTGAAATTTGTCGATTTTTGGAAATTTTAAGTTCAAAAAAGTTACGCAATCGCATTTTTTGACTTAAATTGTTTTTGTTGCTTATTTTCCTATGGAAATATAGACATAAATTCATTTTTTAAAAATCTAAAAAAAATTTCTGAAAAATATAAATTTGTGAATTTTTTCTTTTTTTATACAGAAATTTTCTGAAGTTTGATTTTTTACATAATTTATGAAAATTTCCTATTTCTCACCTTAACAGTGCTCAAGAAAGAAGCTTGTTCGATTTCAACAATTTTTCTAATTTCAAAATTCGTCAGTTTTTTTGCTTATTTTTGCACAGGTTATTGAAAGTACTTGAAATTTGTCGATTTTTGGAAATTTTTAGTTCAAAAAATTTACGCAATAGCATTTTTCGACTTAAATTGTTTTTGTTGTTTATTTTCCTATGGAAATATAGACATAAATTCATTTTTTAAAAATCTAAAAAAATTTTAGAAATATAAAAATATTCAATTTTTTCTTTTTTATACAGAAATTTTTTGAATTTTGATTTTTTACATAATTTATGAAAATTTCCAATTTCTCACCTTAACAGTGCTCAAAAAAAGAAGCTTTTTCGATTTTATCAATTTTTCTAATTTCAAAATTCGTCAGTTTTTTGTTTATATTTGCACAAGAAATTGAATGTTCTTTAAATTTGTCGATTTTTGGATATTTTTAGTTCAAAAAAGTTACACAATCGCATTTTTCGACTTAAATTGTTTTTGTTGGTTATTTTCTAATGGAAATAAAGATATAAATCTATTTTTTAAAAATCTAAAAAAATTTTCGAAATATAAAAATTTTCAATTTTTTCTTTTTTATACAGAAATTTTCTGAATTTTGATTTTTTACATATTTTATGAAAATTTCCTATTTCTCACCTTAACAGTGCTCAAAAAAGAAGCTTGTTCAATTTCAATAATTTTTCTAAATTCAAAATTCGTCAGTTTTTTTGGTTATTTTTGCACCGGAAATTGAAAGTTCTTGAAATTTGTCGATTTTTGGATATTTTTAGTTAAAAAAAGTTACGCAATCGCATTTTTTGACTTAAATTGTTTTTGTTGTTTATTTTCCTATGGAAATATAGACATAAATTCATTTTTTAAAAATCTAAAAAAATTTCTGAAAAATAAAAATTTGTGAATTTTTTCTTTTTTTATACAGAAATTTTCTGAAGTTTGATTTTTTAAATAATTTATGAAAATTTCCTATTTCTCACATTAACAGTGCTCAAGAAAGAAGCTTATTCGATTTTATCAATTTTTCTAATTTCAAAATTCTTCAGTTTTTTGTTTATATTTGCACACGAAATTGAATGTTCTTTAAATTTGTCAATTATAAACAAAAATTCATTTTTTTAACAATCTAAAAAATTTTTCAATTTTCTATTTTTTTACAGAAATTTTCTAAATTTTAAATTTTTAACTTAATTTATAAAAATTTTCCTATTTTTCATCTTTACAGTGCTCAAAAAAGAAGCTTATTCGATTTTAACAATTTTTCTAATTTCAAAATTCGTCAGTTTTTTTGTTTATTTTTGCACAGGATATTAAAAGTTCTTGAAATTTGTCGATTTTTGGAAATTTTTAGTTTAAAAAAGTTACGCAATAGCATTTTTCGACTTAAATTGTTTTTGTTGTTTATTTTCCTATGGAAATATAGACATAAATTCATTTTTTAAAAATCTAAAAAAATTTCTGAAAAATAAAAATTTGTGAATTTTTTCTTTTTTTATACAGAAATTTTCTGAAGTTTGATTTTTTACATAATTTATGAAAATTTCCTATTTCTCACCTTAACAGTGCTCAAGAAAGAAGCTTGTTCGATTTCAACAATTTTTCTAATTTCAAAATTCGTCAGTTTTTTTTTTATATTTGCACAAGAAATTGAATGTTCTTTAAATTTGTCGATTTTTTGAAATTTTTAGTTCAAAAAAGTTACGCAATAGCATTTTTCGACTTAAATTGTTTTTGTTCTTTATTTTCCTATGGAAATATAGACATAAATTCATTTTTTAAGAATCTAAAAAAATTTTAGAAATATAAAAATTTTCAATTTTTTCTTTTTTATACAGAAATTTTTTGAATTTTGATTTTTTACATAATTTATAAAAATTTTCCTATTTCTCACCTTAACAGTGCTCAAAAAAGAAGCTTATTCGATTTTATCAATTTTTTCTTTTTTATACAGAAATTTTCTGAATTTTGATTTTTTACATAATTTATAAAAATTTTGTAATTTTTCACTTTAACAGGGCTCAAAAAAGAAGCTTATTCGATTTTAACAATTTTTCTAATTTCAAAATTCGTCAGTTTTTTTTGCTTATTTTTGCACAGGTTATTGAAAGTCCTTGAAATTTGTCGATTTGTGGAAATTTTTAGTTCAAAAAAGGTACGCAATCGCATTTTTCGACTAAAATAATTTTTGTTTTTTACTTTCCTAAGGAATTATACACAAAACTTCATTTTTTTAACAATCTAAAAAAAATTTCCGAAAAATAAAAATTTGTGAATTTTTTCTTTTTTTATACAGAAATTTTCTAAATTTTAAATTTTTAACTTATTTTATAAAAATTTTCCTATTTTTCACCTTAACAGTGCTCAAAAAAAAGCTTATTCGATTTTAAACAATTTTTCTAATTTCAAAATTCGTCAGTTTTTTTGTTTATTTTTGCACAGGAAATTGAAAGTTCTTGAAATTTGTCGATTTTTGGAAATTTTTAGTTCAAAAAAGTTACGCAATCGCATTTTTTGACTTAAATTGTTTTTGTTGTTTATTTTCCTATGGAAATATAGACATAAATTTATTTTTTAAAAATCTAAAAAAATTTTCTCAAAAATAAAAATTTGTGAATTTTTTTTCTTTTTTTATGCAGAAATTTTCTGAATTTTGATTTTTTACATAATTTATAAAAATTTCCTATTTCTCACCTTAACAGTGCTCAAAAAAGGAGCTTGTTCGATTTCAACAATTTTTCTAATTTCAAAATTCGTCAGTATTTTTTGCTTATTTTTGCACAGGTTATTGAAAGTACTTGAATTTTGTCGATTTTTGGAAATTTTTAGTTCAAAAAAGTTACGCAATCGCATTTTTCGACTTAAATTGTTTTTGTTGTTTATTTTCCTATGGAAATATAGACATAAATTCATTTTTTAAAAATCTAAAAAAATTTTCTCAAAAATAAAAATTTGTGAATTTTTTTCTTTTTTTATGCAGAAATTTTCTGAATTTTGATTTTTTACATAATTTATAAAATTTCCTATTTCTCACCTTAACAGTGCTCCAAAAAGAAGCTTATTCGATTTTATCAATTTTTTCTTTTTTATACAGAAATTTTCTGAATTTTGATTTTTTACATAATTTATAAAAATTTTGTAATTTTTCACTTTAACAGGGCTCAAAAAAGAAGCTTATTCGATTTTAACAATTTTTCTAATTTCAAAATTCGTCAGTTTTTTTTGCTTATTTTTGCACAGGAAATTGAAAGTCCTTGAAATTTGTCGATTTGTGGAAATTTTTAGTTCAAAAAAGTTACGCAATCGCATTTTTCGACTAAAATAATTTTTGTTCTTTACTTTCCTAAGGAATTATACACAAAAATTCATTTTTTTAACAATCTAAAAAAAATTTCCGAAAAATAAAAATTTGTGAATTTTTTCTTTTTTTATACAGAAATTTTCTAAATTTTAAATTTTTAACTTATTTTATAAAAATTTTCCTATTTTTCACCTTAACAGTGCTCAAAAAAAAGCTTATTCGATTTTAACAATTTTTCTAATTTCAAAATTCGTCAGTTTTTTTGTTTATTTTTGCACAGGAAATTGAAAGTTCTTGAAATTTGTCGATTTTTGGAAATTTTAAGTTCAAAAAAGTTACGCAATCGCATTTTTCGACTTAAATTGTTTTTGTTGTTTATTTTCCTATGGAAATATAGACATAAATTCATTTTTTAAAAATCTAAAAAAATTTTCTCAAAAATAAAAATTTGTGAATTTTTTTTCTTTTTTTATGCAGAAATTTTCTGAATTTTGATTTTTTACATAATTTATAAAAATTTCCTATTTCTCACCTTAACAGTGCTCAAAAAAGGAGCTTGTTCGATTTCAACAATTTTTCTAATTTCAAAATTCGTCAGTATTTTTTGCTTATTTTTGCACAGGTTATTGAAAGTACTTGAATTTTGTCGATTTTTGGAAATTTTTAGTTCAAAAAAGTTACGCAATCGCATTTTTCGACTTAAATTGTTTTTGTTGTTTATTTTCCTATGGAAATATAGACATAAATTCATTTTTTAAAAATCTAAAAAAATTTTCTCAAAAATAAAAATTTGTGAATTTTTTTCTTTTTTTATGCAGAAATTTTCTGAATTTTGATTTTTTACATAATTTATAAAAATTTCCTATTTCTCACCTTAACAGTGCTCCAAAAAGAAGCTTATTCGATTTTATCAATTTTTTCTTTTTTATACAGAAATTTTCTGAATTTTGATTTTTTACATAATTTATAAAAATTTTGTAATTTTTCACTTTAACAGGGCTCAAAAAAGAAGCTTATTCGATTTTAACAATTTTTCTAATTTCAAAATTCGTCAGTTTTTTTTGCTTATTTTTGCACAGGAAATTGAAAGTCCTTGAAATTTGTCGATTTGTGGAAATTTTTAGTTCAAAAAAGTTACGCAATCGCATTTTTCGACTAAAATAATTTTTGTTCTTTACTTTCCTAAGGAATTATACACAAAAATTCATTTTTTTAACAATCTAAAAAAAATTTCCGCAAAATAAAAATTTGTGAATTTTTTCTTTTTTTATACAGAAATTTTCTAAATTTTAAATTTTTAACTTAATTTATAAAAATTTTCCTATTTTTCACCTTAACAGTGCTCAAAAAAAAGCTTATTCGATTTTAACAATTTTTCTAATTTCAAAATTCGTCAGTTTTTTTGTTTATTTTTGCACAGGAAATTGAAAGTTCTTGAAATTTGTCGGTTTTTGGATATTTTTAGTTAAAAAAAGTTACGCAATCGCATTTTTTGACTTAAATTGTTTTTGTTGTTTATTTTCCTATGGAAATATAGACATAAATTCATTTTTTAAAAAACCTAAAAAAATTTCTGAAAAATAAAAATTTGTGAATTTTTTCTTTTTTTATACAGAAATTTTCTGAATTTTGATTTTTTACATAATTTAAAAATTTTCCTATTTTCACCTTAACAGTGCTCAAAAAAGAAGCTTATTCGATTTTAACAATTCTTCTAATTTTAAAATCGTCAGTTTTTTTGTTTATTTTTGCACAGGAAATTGAAAGTTCTTGAAATTTGTCGATTTTTGGAAATTTTTAGTTTAAAAAAGTTACGCGATAGCATTTTTCGACTTAAATTGTTTTTGTTGTTTATTTTCCTAAGCAATTAAAACACAAAAATTCATTTTTTTAACAATCTAAAAAAAATTTTCCAAAAATAAAAATTTGTGAATTTTTTCTTTTTTTATACAGAAATTTTCTGAGTTTTGATTTTTTACATAATTTATGAAAATTTTCCTATTTCTCACCTAAACAGTGATTAAAAAAAGAAGCTTGTTCGATTTTAACAATTTTTCTAATTTCGAAATTCATTAGTTTTTTTGTTTATTTTTGCACAGGAAATTTAAAGTTCTTGAAATTTGTCGATTTTTGGAAATTTTTAGTTCAAAAAAGTTACGCAATCGCATTTTTCGACTAAAATTATTTTTGTTCTTTACTTTCCTAAAGAATTATAAACGAAAATTCATTTTTTTAACAATCTAAAAAATTTTAAATTTTCTATTTTTTTACATAAATTTTCTAAATTTTAAATTTTTAACTTAATTTATAAAAATTTTCCTATTTTTCATCTTTACAGTGCTCAAAAAAGAAGCTTATTCGATTTTAACAATTTTTCTAATTTCAAAATTCGTCAGTTTTTTTGTTTATTTTTGCACAGGATATTAAAAGTTCTTGAAATTTGTCGATTTTTGGAAATTTTTAGTTTAAAAAAGTTACGCGATAGCATTTTTCGACTTAAATTGTTTTTGTTGTTTATTTTCCTATGAAAATATAGACATAAATTCATTTTTTAAGAATCTAAAAAAATTTTCTGAAAAATAAAAATTTGTAAATTTTTTCTTTTTTTATACAAAAATTTTCTAAAGTTTGATTTTTTACATATTTTATGAAAATTTCCTATTTCTCACCTTAACAGTGCTCAAAAAAGAAGCTTGTTCAATTTCAATAATTTTTCTAAATTCAAAACTCGTCAGTTTTTTTGGTTATTTTTGCACCGGAAATTGAAAGTTCTTGAAATTTGTCGATTTTTGGATATTTTTAGTTAAAAAAAGTTACGCAATCGCATTTTTTGACTTAAATTGTTTTTGTTGTTTATTTTCCTATGGAAATATAGACATAAATTCATTTTTTAAAAATCTAAAAAAATTTCTGAAAAATAAAAATTTGTGAATTTTTTCTTTTTTTATACAGAAATTTTCTGAAGTTTGATTTTTTACATAATTTATGAAAATTTCCTATTTCTCACCTTAACAGTGCTCAAGAAAGAAGCTTGTTCGATTTCAACAATTTTTCTAATTTCAAAATTCGTCAGTTTTTTTTTTATATTTGCACAAGAAATTGAATGTTCTTTAAATTTGTCGATTTTTTGAAATTTTTAGTTCAAAAAAGTTACGCAATAGCATTTTTCGACTTAAATTGTTTTTGTTCTTTATTTTCCTATGGAAATATAGACATAAATTCATTTTTTAAGAATCTAAAAAAATTTTAGAAATATAAAAATTTTCAATTTTTTCTTTTTTATACAGAAATTTTTTGAATTTTGATTTTTTACATAATTTATGAAAATTTCCTATTTCTCACCTTAACAGTGCTCAAAAAAGAAGCTTATTCGATTTTATCAATTTTTTCTTTTTTATACAGAAATTTTCTAAACTTTGATTTTTTACATAATTTATAAAAATTTTGTAATTTTTCACTTTAACAGGGCTCAAAAAAGAAGCTTATTCGATTTTAACAATTTTTCTAATTTCAAAATTCGTCAGTTTTTTTTGCTTATTTTTGCACAGGAAATTGAAAGTCCTTGAAATTTGTCGATTTGTGGAAATTTTTAGTTCAAAAAAGTTACGCAATCGCATTTTTCGACTAAAATAATTTTTGTTCTTTACTTTCCTAAGGAATTATACACAAAAATTCATTTTTTTAACAATCTAAAAAAAAATTTCCGAAAAATAAAAATTTGTGAATTTTTTCTTTTTTTATACAGAAATTTTCTAAATTTTAAATTTTTAACTTATTTTATAAAAATTTTCCTATTTTTCACCTTAACAGTGCTCAAAAAAAAGCTTATTCGATTTTAACAATTTTTCTAATTTCAAAATTCGTCAGTTTTTTTGTTTATTTTTGCACAGGAAATTGAAAGTTCTTGAAATTTGTCGGTTTTTGGAAATTATTAGTTCAAAAAAGTTACGCAATCGCATTTTTCGACTTAAATTGTTTTTGTTGTTTATTTTCCTATGAAAATATAGACATAAATTCATTTTTTAAAAATCTAAAAAAATTTTCTCAAAAATAAAAATTTGTGAATTTTTTTCTTTTTTTATGCAGAAATTTTCTGAATTTTGATTTTTTACAAAATTTATAAAAATTTCCTATTTCTCACCTTAACAGTGCTCAAAAAAGGAGCTTGTTCGATTTCAACAATTTTTCTAATTTCAAAATTCGTCAGTTTTTTTTGCTTATTTTTGCACAGGTTATTGAAAGTACTTGAAATTTGTCGATTTTTGGAAATTTTTAGTTCAAAAAAGTTACGCAATCGCATTTTTTGACTTAAATTGTTTTTGTTGTTTATTTTCCTATGGAAATATAGACATAAATTCATTTTTTAAAAATCTAAAAAAATTTCTGAAAAATAAAAATTTGTGAATTTTTTCTTTTTTTATACAGAAATTTTCTGAATTTTGTTTTTTTACATAATTTAAAAATTTTCCTATTTTCACCTTAACAGTGCTCAAAAAAGAAGCTTATTCGATTTCAACAATTTTTCTAATTTCAAAATTCGTCAGTATTTTTTGCTTATTTTTGCACAGGTTATTGAAAGTACTTGAAATTTGTCGATTTTTGGAAATTTTTAGTTCAAAAAAGTTACGCAATCGCATTTTTCGACTAAAATAATTTTTGTTCTTTACTTTCCTAAGGAATTATACACAAAAATTCATTTTTTTAACAATCTAAAAAAAATTTCCGAAAAATAAAAATTTGTGAATTTTTTCTTATTTTATACAGAAATTTTCTAAATTTTAAATTTTTAACTTAATTTATAAAAATTTTCCTATTTTTCACCTTAACAGTGCTCAAAAAAAAGCTTATTCGATTTTAACAATTTTTCTAATTTCAAAATTCGTCAGATATTTTGCTTATTTTTGCACAGGTTATTGAAAGTTCTTGAAATTTGTCGATTTTTGGAAATTTTTAGTTCAAAAAAGTTACGCAATCGCATTTTTTGACTTAAATTGTTTTTGTTGTTTATTTTCCTATGGAAATATAGACATAAATTCATTTTTTAAAAATCTAAAAAAATTTCTGAAAAATAAAAATTTGTGAATTTTTTCTTTTTTTATACAGAAATTTTCTGAATTTTGATTTTTTACATAATTTAAAAATTTTCCTATTTTCACCTTAACAGTGCTCAAAAAAGAAGCTTATTCGATTTCAACAATTTTTCTAATTTCAAAATTCGTCAGTATTTTTTGCTTATTTTTGCACAGGTTATTGAAAGTACTTGAAATTTGTCGATTTTTGGAAATTTTTAGTTCAAAAAAGTTACGCAATCGCATTTTTTGACTTAAATTGTTTTTGTTGTTTATTTTCCTATGGAAATATAGACATAAATTCATTTTTTAAAAAACCTAAAAAAATTTCTGAAAAATAAAAATTTGTGAATTTTTTCTTTTTTTAAACAGAAATTTTCTGATTTTTGATTTTTTACATAATTTATGAAAATTTCCTATTTCTCACCTTAACAGTGCTCAAAAAAGAAGCTTATTCGATTTCAACAATTTTTCTAATTTCAAAATTCGTCAGTATTTTTTGCTTATTTTTGCACAGGTTATTGAAAGTACTTGAAATTTGTCGATTTTTGGAAATTTTTAGTTCAAAAAAGTTACGCAATCGCATTTTTCGACTAAAATAATTTTTGTTCTTTACTTTCCTAAGGAATTATACACAAAAATTCATTTTTTTAACAATCTAAAAAAAATTTCCGAAAAATAAAAATTTGTGAATTTTTTCTTTTTTTATACAGAAATTTTCTAAATTTTAAATTTTTAACTTAATTTATAAAAATTTTCCTATTTTTCACCTTAACAGTGCTCAAAAAAAAGCTTATTCGATTTTAACAATTTTTCTAATTTCAAAATTCGTCAGTTTTTTTGTTTATTTTTGCACAGGAAATTGAAAGTTCTTGAAATTTGTCGATTTTTGGAAATTTTTAGTTCAAAAAAGTTACGCAATCGCATTTTTCGACTTAAATTGTTTTTGTTGTTTATTTTCCTATGGAAATATAGACATAAATTCATTTTTTAAAAAACTTAAAAAAATTTTCTGAAAAATAAAAATTTGTGAATTTTTTCTTTTTTTAAACAGAAATTTTTCTGAATTTTGATTTTTTACATAATTTATGAAAATTTTCTATTTCTCACCTTAACAGTGCTCAAAAAAGAAGCTTGTTCAATTTCAACAATTTTTCTAATTTCGAAATTCATTAGTTTTTTTGTTTATTTTTGCACAGGAAATTGAAAGTTCTTGAAATTTGTCGATTTTTGGAAATTTTTAGTTCAAAAAAGTTACGCAATCGCATTTTTCGACTTAAATTGTTTTTGTTGTTTATTTTCCTATGGAAATATAGACATAAATTCATTTTTTAAAAATCTAAAAAAATTTTCTCAAAAATAAAAATTTGTGAATTTTTTTCTTTTTTTAATGCAGAAATTTTCTGAATTTTGATTTTTTACATAATTTATAAAAATTTCCTATTTCTCACCTTAACAGTGCTCAAAAAAGAAGCTTGTTCGATTTCAACAATTTTTCTAATTTCAAAATTCGTCAGTATTTTTTGCTTTATTTTTGCACAGGTTATTGAAAGTACTTGAAATTTGTCGATTTTTGGAAATTTTTAGTTCAAAAAAGTTACGCAATAGCATTTTTCGACTTAAATTGTTTTTGTTGTTTATTCTCCTATGAAAATATAGACATAAATTCATTTTTTAAAAATCTAAAAAAATTTTCTTAAAAATAAAAATTTGTGAATTTTTTTCTTTTTTTATGCAGAAATTTTCTGAATTTTGATTTTTTATATAATTTATAAAAATTTCCTATTTCTCACCTTAACAGTGCTCAAAAAAGAAGCTTATTCGATTTTATCAATTTTTTCTTTTTTATAAAGAAATTTTCTGAATTTTGATTTTTTACATAATTTTATAAAAATTTTGTAATTTTTCACCTTAACAGTGCTCAAAAAAAAGCTTATTCGATTTTAACAATTTTTCTAATTTCAAAATTCGTCAGTTTTTTTTGCTTATTTTTGCACAGGTTATTGAAAGTTCTTGAAATTTGTCGATTTTTGGAAATTTTTAGTTCAAAAAAGTTACGCAATCGCATTTTTTGACTTAAATTGTTTTTGTTGTTTATTTTCCTATGGAAATATAGACATAAATTCATTTTTTAAAAATCTAAAAAAATTTCTGAAAAATAAAAATTTGTGAATTTTTTCTTTTTTTATACAGAAATTTTCTGAATTTTGATTTTTTACATAATTTAAAAATTTTCCTATTTTCACCTTAACAGTGCTCAAAAAAGAAGCTTATTCGATTTCAACAATTTTTCTAATTTCAAAATTCGTCAGTTTTTTTTGCTTATTTTTGCACAAGAAATTGAAAGTACTTGAAATTTGTCGATTTTTGGAAATTTTAAGTTCAAAAAAGTTACGCAATCGCATTTTTCGACTTAAATTGTTTTTGTTGTTTATTTTCCTATGGAAATATAGACATAAATTCATTTTTTAAAAAACCTAAAAAAATTTCTGAAAAATAAAAATTTGTGAATTTTTTCTTTTTTTATACAGAAATTTTCTGAAGTTTGATTTTTTACATAATTTATGAAAATTTCCTATTTCTCACCTTAACAGTGCTCAAGAAAGAAGCTTGGTCGATTTCAACAATTTTTCTAATTTCAAAATTCGTCAGTTTTTTTGCTTATTTTTGCACAGGTTATTGAAAGTACTTGAAATTTGTCGATTTTTGGAAATTTTTAGTTCAAAAAAGTTACGCAATCGCATTTTTCGACTAAAATAATTTTTGTTCTTTACTTTCCTAAGGAATTATACACAAAAATTCATTTTTTTAACAATCTAAAAAAAATTTCCGAAAAATAAAAATTTGTGAATTTTTTTCTTTTTTTATACAGAAATTTTCTAAATTTTAAATTTTTAACTTAATTTATAAAAATTTTCCTATTTTTCACCTTAACAGTGCTCAAAAAAAAGCTTATTCGATTTTAACAATTTTTCTAATTTCAAAATTCGTCAGTTTTTTTGTTTATTTTTGCACAGGAAATTGAAAGTTCTTGAAATTTGTCGATTTTTGGAAATTTTTAGTTCAAAAAAGTTACGCAATAGCATTTTTCGACTTAAATTGTTTTTGTTGTTTATTCTCCTATGAAAATATAGACATAAATTCATTTTTTAAAAATCTAAAAAAATTTTCTGAAAAATAAAAATTTGTGAATTTTTTCATTTTTTATACGGAAATTTTCAGAATTTTGATTTTTTACATAATTTATGAAAATTTCCTATTTCTCACCTTAACAGGGCTCAAAAAAGAAGCTTGTTCGATTTCAACAATTTTTCTAAATTCAAAATTCGTCAGTTTTTTTGGTTATTTTTGCACAGGAAATTAAAAGTTCTTGAAATTTGTCGATTTTTGGATATTTTTAGTTAAAAAAAGTTACGCAATCGCATTTTTTGACTTAAATTGTTTTTGTTGTTTATTTTCCTATGGAAATATAGACATAAATTCATTTTTTAAAAATCTAAAAAAATTTTCTCAAAAATAAAAATTTGTGAATTTTTTTCTTTTTTTATGCAGAAATTTTCTGAATTTTGATTTTTTATATAATTTATAAAAATTTCCTATTTCTCACCTTAACAGTGCTCAAAAAAGGAGCTTGTTCGATTTCAACAATTTTTCTAATTTCAAAATTCGTCAGTTTTTTTTGCTTATTTTTGCACAGGTTATTGAAAGTTCTTGAAATTTGTCGATTTTTGGAAATTTTTAGTTCAAAAAAGTTACGCAATCGCATTTTTTGACTTAAATTGTTTTTGTTGTTTATTTTCCTATGAAAATATAGACATAAATTCATTTTTTAAAAAATCTAAAAAAATTTTCTGAAAAATAAAAATTTGTGAATTTTTTTCTTTTTTTATACAGAAATTTTCTGAATTTTGATTTTTTATATAATTTATAAAAATTTCCTATTTCTCACCTTAACAGTGCTCAAAAAAGAAGCTTATTCGATTTTATCAATTTTTTCTTTTTTATACAGAAATTTTCTGAATTTTGATTTTTTACATAATTTATAAAAATTTTGTAATTTTTCACTTTAACAGGGCTCAAAAAAGAAGCTTATTCGATTTTAACAATTTTTCTAATTTCAAAATTCGTCAGTTTTTTTTGCTTATTTTTGCAAAGGAAATTGAAAGTCCTTGAAATTTGTCGATTTGTGGAAATTTTTAGTTCAAAAAAGTTACGCAATCGCATTTTTCGACTAAAATAATTTTTGTTCTTTACTTTCCTAAGGAATTATACACAAAAATTCATTTTTTTAACAATCTAAAAAAAATTTCCGAAAAATAAAAATTTGTGAATTTTTTCTTTTTTTATACAGAAATTTTCTAAATTTTAAATTTTTAACTTAATTTATAAAAATTTTCCTATTTTTCACCTTAACAGTGCTCAAAAAAAAGCTTATTCGATTTTAACAATTTTTCTAATTTCAAAATTCGTCAGTTTTTTTGTTTATTTTTGCACAGGTTATTGAAAGTTCTTGAAATTTGTCGATTTTTGGAAATTTTTAGTTCAAAAAAGTTACGCAATCGCATTTTTCGACTTAAATTGTTTTTGTTGTTTATTTTCCTATGGAAAATATAGACATAAATTCATTTTTTAAAAATCTAAAAAAATTTTCTGAAAAATAAAAATTTGTGAATTTTTTTCTTTTTTTATGCAGAAATTTTCTGAATTTTGATTTTTTACATAATTTATAAAATTTTCCTATTTTCACCTTAACAGTGCTCAAAAAAGAAGCTTATTCGATTTCAACAATTTTTCTAATTTCAAAATTCGTCAGTATTTTTTGCTTATTTTTGCACAGGTTATTGAAAGTACTTGAAATTTGTCGATTTTTGGAAATTTTTAGTTCAAAAAAGTTACGCAATCGCATTTTTCGACTAAAATAATTTTTGTTCTTTACTTTCCTAAGGAATTATACACAAAAATTCATTTTTTTAACAATCTAAAAAAAATTTCCGAAAAATAAAAATTTGTGAATTTTTTCTTATTTTATACAGAAATTTTCTAAATTTTAAATTTTTAACTTAATTTATAAAAATTTTCCTATTTTTCACCTTAACAGTGCTCAAAAAAAAGCTTATTCGATTTTAACAATTTTTCTAATTTCAAAATTCGTCAGTTTTTTTTGCTTATTTTTGCACAGGTTATTGAAAGTTCTTGAAATTTGTCGATTTTTGGAAATTTTTAGTTCAAAAAAGTTACGCAATCGCATTTTTTGACTTAAATTGTTTTTGTTGTTTATTTTCCTATGGAAATATAGACATAAATTCATTTTTTAAAAATCTAAAAAAAATTTTCTGAAAAATAAAAATTTGTGAATTTTTTCATTTTTTATACGGAAATTTTCAGAATTTTGATTTTTTACATAATTTAAAAATTTTCCTATTTTCACCTTAACAGTGCTCAAAAAAGAAGCTTATTCGATTTCAACAATTTTTCTAATTTCAAAATTCGTCAGTATTTTTTGCTTATTTTTGCACAGGTTATTGAAAGTACTTGAAATTTGTCGATTTTTGGAAATTTTTAGTTCAAAAAAGTTACGCAATCGCATTTTTTGACTTAAATTGTTTTTGTTGTTTATTTTCCTATGGAAATATAGACATAAATTCATTTTTTAAAAAACCTAAAAAAATTTCTGAAAAATAAAAATTTGTGAATTTTTTCTTTTTTTAAACAGAAATTTTCTGATTTTTGATTTTTTACATAATTTATGAAAATTTCCTATTTCTCACCTTAACAGTGCTCAAAAAAGAAGCTTATTCGATTTCAACAATTTTTCTAATTTCAAAATTCGTCAGTATTTTTTGCTTATTTTTGCACAGGTTATTGAAAGTACTTGAAATTTGTCGATTTTTGGAAATTTTTAGTTCAAAAAAGTTACGCAATCGCATTTTTCGACTAAAATAATTTTTGTTCTTTACTTTCCTAAGGAATTATACACAAAAATTCATTTTTTTAACAATCTAAAAAAAATTTCCGAAAAATAAAAATTTGTGAATTTTTTCTTTTTTTATACAGAAATTTTCTAAATTTTAAATTTTTAACTTAATTTATAAAAATTTTCCTATTTTTCACCTTAACAGTGCTCAAAAAAAAAACTTATTCGATTTTAACAATTTTTTTAATTTCAAAATTCGTCAGTTTTTTTTGCTTATTTTTGCACAGGAAATTGAAAGTACTTGAAATTTGTCGATTTCTGGAAATTTTTAGTTCAAAAAAGTTACGCAATCGCATTTTTCGACTTAAATTGTTTTTGTTGTTTATTTTCCTATGGAAATATAGACATAAATTCATTTTTTAAAAAACTTAAAAAAATTTTCTGAAAAATAAAAATTTGTGAATTTTTTCTTTTTTTAAACAGAAATTTTCTGAATTTTGATTTTTTACATAATTTATAAAATTTTCCTATTTTCACCTTAACAGTGCTCAAAAAAGAAGCTTATTCGATTTCAACAATTTTTCTAATTTCAAAATTCGTCAGTATTTTTTGTTTATTTTTGCACAGGAAATTGAAAGTTCTTGAAATTTGTCGATTTTTGGAAATTTTTAGTTCCAAAAAGTTACGCAATCGCATTTTTCGACTTAAATTGTTTTTGTTGTTTATTTTCATATGGAAATATAGACATAAATTCATTTTTTAAAAATCTAAAAAAATTTTCTCAAAAATAAAAATTTGTGAATTTTTTTTCTTTTTTTATGCAGAAATTTTCTGAATTTTGATTTTTTACATAATTTATAAAAAATTTCCTATTTCTCACCTTAACAGTGCTCAAAAAAGGAGCTTGTTCGATTTCAACAATTTTTCTAATTTCAAAATTCGTCAGTATTTTTTGCTTATTTTTGCACAGGTTATTGAAAGTACTTGAAATTTGTCGATTTTTGGAAATTTTTAGTTCAAAAAAGTTACGCAATCGCATTTTTCGACTTAAATTGTTTTTGTTGTTTATTTTCCTATGGAAATATAGACATAAATTCATTTTTTAAAAAATCTAAAAAAATTTTCTCAAAAATAAAAATTTGTGAATTTTTTTCTTTTTTTATACAGAAATTTTTTGAATTTTGATTTTTTACATAATTTATGAAAATTTTCTATTTCTCACCTTAACAGTGCTCAAAAAAGAAGCTTATTCGATTTTATCAATTTTTTCTTTTTTATACAGAAATTTTCTGAATTTTGATTTTTTACATAATTTATAAAAATTTTGTAATTTTTCACTTTAACAGGGCTCAAAAAAGAAGCTTATTCGATTTTAACAATTTTTCTAATTTCAAAATTCGTCAGTTTTTTTTGCTTATTTTTGCACAGGAAATTGAAAGTCATTGAAATTTGTCGATTTTTGTAAATTTTTATTTCAAAAAAGTTACGCAATCGCATTTTTCGACTAAAATAATTTTTGTTCTTTACTTTCCTAAGGAATTATACACAAAAATTCATTTTTTTAACAATCTAAAAAAAATTTCCGAAAAATAAAAATTTGTGAATTTTTTCTTTTTTTATACAGAAATTTTCTAAATTTTAAATTTTTAACTTATTTTGTAAAAATTTTCCTATTTTTCACCTTAACAGTGCTCAAAAAAAAGCTTATTCGATTTTAACAATTTTTCTAATTTCAAAATTCGTCAGTTTTTTTGTTTATTTTTGCACAGGAAATTGAAAGTTCTTGAAATTTGTCGATTTTTGGAAATTTTAAGTTCAAAAAAGTTACGCAATCGCATTTTTCGACTTAAATTGTTTTTGTTGTTTATTTTCCTATGGAAATATAGACATAAATTCATTTTTTAAAAAACCTAAAAAAATTTCTGAAAAATAAAAATTTGTGAATTTTTTTTCTTTTTTTATGCAGAAATTTTCTGAATTTTGATTTTTTACAAAATTTATAAAAATTTCCTATTTCTCACCTTAACAGTGCTCAAAAAAGTAGCTTATTCGATTTCAACAATTTTTCTAATTTCAAAATTCGTCAGTATTTTTTGCTTATTTTTGCACAGGTTATTGAAAGTACTTGAAATTTGTCGATTTTTGGAAATTTTTAGTTCAAAAAAGTTACGCAATCGCATTTTTCGACTAAAATAATTTTTGTTCTTTACTTTCCTAAGGAATTATACACAAAAATTCATTTTTTTAACAATCTAAAAAAAATTTCCGAAAAATAAAAATTTGTGAATTTTTTGTGTTTTTATACAGAAATTTTCTAAATTTTAAATTTTTAACTTAATTTATAAAAATTTTCCTATTTTTCACCTTAACAGTGCTCAAAAAAAAGGTTACTCGATTTTAACAAATGTACTAATTTCACAATTCGTCAGTTTTTTTTGCTTATTTTTGCACAGGTTATTGAAAGTCCTTTAAATTTGTCGATTTGTGGAAATTTTTAGTTCAAAAAAGGTACGCAATCGCATTTTTCGACTTAAATTGTTTTTGTTGTTTATTTTCCTATGGAAATATAGACATAAATTCATTTTTTAAAAATCTAAAAAAATTTTCTGAAAAATAAAAATTTGTGAATTTTTTTCTTTTTTTATACAGAAATTTTCTGAATTTTGATTTTTTACATAATTTATAAAAAATTTTCCTATTTTCACCTTAACAGTGCTCAAAAAAGAAGCTTATTCGATTTCAACAATTTTTCTAATTTCAAAATTCGTCAGTTTTTTTTGCTTATTTTTGCACAGGTTATTGAAAGTACTTGAAATTTGTCGATTTTTGGAAATTTTTAGTTCAAAAAAGTTACGCAATCGCATTTTTTCGACTTAAATTGTTTTTGTTGTTTATTTTCCTATGAAATATAGACATAAAATTCATTTTTTTAAAAATCTAAAAAAAATTTTCTGAAAAATAAAAATTTGTGAATTTTTTTCTTTTTTTATACAGAAATTTTCTGAATTTTGATTTTTTACATAATTTATAAAAATTTTCCTATTTTTCACCTTAACAGTGCTCAAAAAAGAAGCTTATTCGATTTCAACAATTTTTCTAATTTCAAAATTCGTCAGTTTTTTTGTTTATTTTTGCACAGGATTGAAAAGTTCTTGAAATTTGTCGATTTTTGGAAATTTTTAGTTCAAAAAAGTTACGCAATCGCATTTTTTGACTTAAATTGTTTTTGTTGTTTATTTTCCTATGGAAATATAGACATAAATTCATTTTTTAAAAAACCTAAAAAAATTTCTGAAAAATAAAAATTTGTGAATTTTTTCTTTTTTTAAACAGAAATTTTCTGATTTTTGATTTTTTACATAATTTATGAAAATTTCCTATTTCTCACCTTAACAGTGCTCAAAAAAGAAGCTTATTCGATTTCAACAATTTTTCTAATTTCAAAATTCGTCAGTATTTTTTGCTTATTTTTGCACAGGTTATTGAAAGTACTTGAAATTTGTCGATTTTTGGAAATTTTTAGTTCAAAAAAGTTACGCAATCGCATTTTTCGACTAAAATAATTTTTGTTCTTTACTTTCCTAAGGAATTATACACAAAAATTCATTTTTTTAACAATCTAAAAAAAATTTCCGAAAAATAAAAATTTGTGAATTTTTTCTTTTTTTATACAGAAATTTTCTAAATTTTAAATTTTTAACTTAATTTATAAAAATTTTCCTATTTTTCACCTTAACAGTGCTCAAAAAAAAGCTTATTCGATTTTAACAATTTTTCTAATTTCAAAATTCGTCAGTTTTTTTTGCTTATTTTTGCACAGGAAATTGAAAGTTCTTGAAATTTGTCGATTTTTGGAAATTTTTAGTTCAAAAAAGTTACGCAATCGCATTTTTCGACTTAAATTGTTTTTGTTGTTTATTTTCCTATGGAAATATAGACATAAATTCATTTTTTAAAAAACTTAAAAAAATTTTCTGAAAAATAAAAATTTGTGAATTTTTTCTTTTTTTAAACAGAAATTTTTCTGAATTTTGATTTTTTACATAATTTATGAAAATTTTCTATTTCTCACCTTAACAGTGCTCAAAAAAGAAGCTTGTTCAATTTCAACAATTTTTCTAATTTCGAAATTCATTAGTTTTTTTGTTTATTTTTGCACAGGAAATTGAAAGTTCTTGAAATTTGTCGATTTTTGGAAATTTTTAGTTCAAAAAAGTTACGCAATCGCATTTTTCGACTTAAATTGTTTTTGTTGTTTATTTTCCTATGGAAATATAGACATAAATTCATTTTTTAAAAATCTAAAAAAATTTTCTCAAAAATAAAAATTTGTGAATTTTTTTTCTTTTTTTATGCAGAAATTTTCTGAATTTTGATTTTTTACATAATTTATAAAAATTTCCTATTTCTCACCTTAACAGTGCTCAAAAAAGGAGCTTGTTCGATTTCAACAATTTTTCTAATTTCAAAATTCGTCAGTATTTTTTGCTTATTTTTGCACAGGTTATTGAAAGTACTTGAATTTTGTCGATTTTTGGAAATTTTTAGTTCAAAAAAGTTACGCAATCGCATTTTTCGACTTAAATTGTTTTTGTTGTTTATTTTTCTATGGAAATATAGACATAAATTCATTTTTTAAAAATCTAAAAAAATTTTCTCAAAAATAAAAATTTGTGAATTTTTTTCTTTTTTTATGCAGAAATTTTCTGAATTTTGATTTTTTACATAATTTATAAAAATTTCCTATTTCTCACCTTAACAGTGCTCAAAAAAGAAGCTTATTCGATTTTATCAATTTTTTCTTTTTTATACAGAAATTTTCTGAATTTTGATTTTTTACATAATTTATAAAAATTTTGTAATTTTTCACCTTAACAGTGCTCAAAAAAAAGCTTATTCGATTTTAACAATTTTTCTAATTTCAAAATTCGTCAGTTTTTTTTGCTTATTTTTGCACAGGAAATTGAAAGTCCTTGAAATTTGTCGATTTGTGGAAATTTTTAGTTCAAAAAAGTTACGCAATCGCATTTTTCGACTAAAATAATTTTTGTTCTTTACTTTCCTAAGGAATTATACACAAAAATTCATTTTTTTAACAATCTAAAAAAAATTTCCGCAAAATAAAAATTTGTGAATTTTTTCTTTTTTTTATACCTAAATTTTCTATTTTTTTAATTTTTAACTTATTTTATAAAAATTTTCCTATTTTTCACCTTAACAGTGCTCAAAAAAAAGCTTATTCGATTTTAACAATTTTTCTAATTTCAAAATTCGTCAGTTTTTTTGTTTATTTTTGCACAGGAAATTGAAAGTTCTTGAAATTTGTCGATTTTTGGAAATTTTTAGTTCAAAAAAGTTACGCAATCGCATTTTTCGACTTAAATTGTTTTTGTTGTTTATTTTCCTATGGAAATATAGACATAAATTCATTTTTTAAAAAACCTAAAAAAATTTCTGAAAAATAAAAATTTGTGAATTTTTTCTTTTTTTATACAGAAATTTTCTGAATTTTGATTTTTTACATAATTTAAAAATTTTCCTATTTTCACCTTAACAGTGCTCAAAAAAGAAGCTTATTCGATTTTAACAATTCTTCTAATTTTAAAATCGTCAGTTTTTTTGTTTATTTTTGCACAGGAAATTGAAAGTTCTTGAAATTTGTCGATTTTTGGAAATTTTTAGTTCAAAAAAGTTACGCAATCGCATTTTTCGACTAAAATTATTTTTGTTGTTTATTTTCTTAAGCAATAAAACACAAAAATTCATTTTTTTAACAATCTAAAAAAATTTTCCAAAAAATAAAAATTTGTGAATTTTTTCTTTTTTTATACAGAAATTTTCTGAGTTTTGATTTTTTACATAATTTATGAAAATTTCCTATTTCTCACCTAAACAGTGATCAAAAAAGAAGCTTGTTCGATTTTAACAATTTTTCTAATTTCAAAATTCGTCAGTTTTTTTGTTTATTTTTGCACAGGAAATTTAAAGTTCTTGAAATTTGTCGATTTTTGGAAATTTTTAGTTCAAAAAAGTTACGCAATCGCATTTTTCGACTAAAATTATTTTTGTTCTTTACTTTCCTAAAGAATTATAAACGAAAATTCATTTTTTTAACAATCTAAAAAATTTGTAATTTTCTATTTTTTTACATAAATTTTCTAAATTTTAAATTTTTAACTTAATTTATAAAAATTTTCCTATTTTTCATCTTTACAGTGCTCAAAAAAGAAGCTTATTCGATTTTAACAATTTTTCTAATTTCAAAATTCGTCAGTTTTTTTGTTTATTTTTGCACAGGATATTAAAAGTTCTTGAAATTTGTCGATTTTTGGAAATTTTTAGTTTAAAAAAGTTACGCGATAGCATTTTTCGACTTAAATTGTTTTTGTTGTTTATTTTCCTATGAAAATATAGACATAAATTCATTTTTTAAGAATCTAAAAAAATTTTCTGAAAAATAAAAATTTGTAAATTTTTTCTTTTTTTATACAAAAATTTTCTAAAGTTTGATTTTTTACATATTTTATGAAAATTTCCTATTTCTCACCTTAACAGTGCTCAAAAAAGAAGCTTATTCGATTTCAACAATTTTTCTAATTTCAAAATTCGTCAGTATTTTTTGCTTATTTTTGCACAGGTTATTGAAAGTACTTGAAATTTGTCGATTTTTGGAAATTTTTAGTTCAAAAAAGTTACGCAATCGCATTTTTCGACTAAAATAATT